>JAGFNQ010000896.1:640399-664734 GCA_024364735.1 Boesenbergia rotunda
GAAGCTTGCGGAGAAGACGCGACAAGGGAAGAAGCTGGGAAATGTTTGATTAAATACATAGGAATGGACGGCTCAGATTGTTTTGAGAAAATCCAACGGCTGATCTTCATCTGATCTGACCCAAACTTTCCAGATGTTGATCAAGGGTCAGGATCTACCTCGTGGTAGCTTGGATCCTCCAGATTGCAACGGATGATCCAGATCAACCTAATCTTTGAATGGACAGTCTAGAGCCCTCCGAGTTTGATCCAACGGTTGAATGAGCTCTGATTGGGATGAAACCTTCAGATCTTGATCAGAGTGCTTGATTAGCCCTAACCCTAGCTCGGATTGCCTCAGATGGTCCCAGATGGCTTAGATCTAGCCGCTTTTGAATCGGACGACCCAGATTAATCCGAAGCTTGATAACTCGATCCGGGTCCACTTCCGACTCAAGTTTGACCCAGTATGCCCTAGGTCCATGATCCTTTCATGCCTACAAAAATAGATCAAAAATTTAGTTGCCAAATAATCCAAATATGTACAGATTTGTAATTAAGTCCAAAATAAAAGCAAGTCCTAGAATCTAGGGTAAATTCACAATTAAGCAAGTAAAATATGGGTCAAACTTGGATTTTAGCAACTAAAATAATCAATAAAATGGTACTTATCAACTCCCCCACACTTAATCTTGAGCGTCTCACGAAAAGTACTAAGTATGTATCCCTTGGGTTTTCTCAAGCATAATTAGAAGCAAATGAAAAAAAATTACCTAAGGTTGTCAATTCTCAAAAATCTAAGCTCTATGGATTAGTATCTTGTCCTTAAATCAACAACTTAGCCTTTTCATCCTTCATGAGTCATTGAGATGAATTTAACTCACTAGCCTTTCAAAGGAAATTTTTGTGGCTCTCTCCTTAAGTGCTAAGTTGATGATGGAAATGGAGCTCACTCAAACACACATGCTTCTTGCACTACCATAGGCTTGCTTATTATCTACTCTCCACCATTATTCATGATTAGGATCAACATCTACAAAAACAAGTGAAACACATAGAAAATGGTAAGAAATGGAGTAAACGCCAAGAAAATAGACAATTTGATGAAGTGGGAGACTTAGTTGCCCAAGAATGTTTCCAATGTGATTTGCCCCTCTTGTCAGTCCTCTAGTGAATTCAAAAGTGTGGCGAAGTCAAACTTGAATAATTTCTTTGATTTGGATAAAGAAAACCCTATTGGTCTCAATGTGCCAATTATCCACCTTGCGTGCCAACCTTGCTTCCTTCTCTTTTCTTTTCTGATTTTTTTTTTCTTTTTAACATCCTCTAGCAATATTCAGACTTGTAGTAATACAAGGCTTGGATTTGGATGAGATTAACTCCACTGAATTCAAGGGTGCCAAGTCTTCAATTGCGTGCCATTTTGACTCTTTGTTGCCTTTTCTCCCTTTTTTTTTATATGGTCAGCTGCTAACTTCTATTTTTGGTCTTCATTTTGCTCAATCTTGTCGTGCTCATGCTCCCCAAATTGTTGTTCAGAAACTGGCTTCAATAGCTGACTTGAAAAAGATCCACACTTTTATAAGTTTGCCAAAGAAAATGCATCTACTAATCCCTTAATTTCCAATTCAGCTCAATGGAATCAATTTTCAAACCTTGTAATTCTCTAATTCCTTCACCGCAGCTACACATTTAATCCTAGCATCAATTACTAGTGGAGAATTCATATGTTTTACTTGAAAATTCCTGCTCAGCATGTTTGAATTCCCTCCATTGCACAATCAGTTTCAAACTGCACTTCCTTTAGCCACGACACTGCACTTCTCTGCTGTTCTTATTCAGTAGTTAAGATTCTGCTCCCAAGAAGTTTAGCTCAATTGGCAAATTGGCATCAGCTAGTAGTGGAAACATTGATCCCAGCTGTTCCGGATTCCAACTTCACTGCAATTTTTTTTTCTTTCCATTTCTCTGTTCTGATCTAAATCAGCAAATCAACCAAAATTTTTTTCTTTATTCTTGTAGATTCAACAACAGCTACCAACACTGCAGTTCAGAATTTCTAGCTTCAGATTTCACAGCTTTTTCTCAGCTTCATTCGAATTTGGCTTGTATCATTCAGCAGCTCTCACTCGGTAGCAACAAATGCACTAGTTTCAGCTCTTGTATGCCATTTTTGACTTTGGCACAGCTTTTTCTTCTTGATTTCAGATTTGTCCAGCTACAATTCAACATTAAGCAAGAGGTGTCTGATTTCTAAACAAAGAGCAGTTGTTGCTTATTCTTTTCTTTCAGCCGAATTCACCTTGGCACAACCTTGCTTAGATCTTCAATGTATTGCTTGACTTCTTCCGGAATTTGGCTTCTTCAATTGGATGTTTGTGTGTCATTTTGACTTTGGCACACAAATTCTTCTTCTTCAACCGAATTGAGCTTGAAATTTTTGACTTTGGCACACAAATTCTTCTTCTTCAATCGAATTGAGCTTGAAATTTTCCTTTTGAAACAAAATGCCTCCTTGATACAAAACAATTCCAAAACATTAGTCACCTCCCCCACACTTAAATCTTTGTCGGTCTCGGGCAAAGTAACATCAAAGTACATCCTCAAACAAACAAGTCCATAGAAAAAATGGGGTTAAGAGTAGGAATAAGGAAAGACAAATAGAATAGATATGATTAGTGCCAAAAATTAATATGGAAAGGTAAACAATTTGATTAGTCTCTATAGATGTGATCCAATTATTGAAATATGATTTTGAAAGAACCTGAGCAAGTTCTAGAGTACAATAACATATGTGTGTCACAAATATAAGACTAATTCTCAATAGGCAAAAATAATTCATCTCAAGTCCTCAATTAAGAATCTAAAGTAAAGTAGTACTTAAGCATCCAAGAATTCATCCATGAGCTCAAACCTCAAGTTTTAACAACCAAATTTAATTTATTTTCAAAAGACTCTAAAATGCTATGGAGATAAGCTAGAGGGATACATTTATTCACTAAGAGCAAAAGTGCTAAAAGAAAGAACATGGTATTTACAAAGTCTATTTATTCATGCTATGTTGCCTAAGAATTTATTAACAACTACTCACTTCAAAAAGAGAAAAATTAATTCCTAGAAACATGAAAATGATATGTACAATGAAATGTAACGGTAGAGAAAGTGGACTCCCCTTAAGTTGGGTAGATAGCGTCTTTGATGTACAAATCATCCACCTCTAGCTCCTTTAGTTCTTCAAAATACTTTTTGAGCCGGTGGCCATTGACTTTCCACACAAATCCATTAGCTTCGTCCCTAATTTCAACAACTCCATAGGGAAAAATGTTAGTTACAATAAATGGACCATCCCACCTTGACCTTAACTTACCTCTTATCAATTTGAGCCTTGATTTATACAATAAGACCTTGTCACCAATTTGGAAGTCTTTTTTCACAATGTGTTTGTCATGGAAGTTCTTGGTCTTTTCCTTGTAAATCCTTGAATTTTCGAATGCTTCTAGCCGAATTTCTTCAAGTTCTTGAAGTTGCAATTTTCTTTCTTCTCATACCTTGGTAGCATCGAAATTACAAGCTTTCACCGCCAAATATGCCTTGTGCTCTATTTCCACGGGGAGGTGACAAGCTTTACCATAAACCAAGCGGTAGGGTGATATACCAATCGGTGTCTTATATGCGGTTCTATAGGCCCAGAGTGCGTCATGTAGCCTCTTGCTCCAGTCTTTTCTAGTGGGCCCAACTATTTTCTCTAAGATGGATTTGATCTCTCTGTTTGAAATCTCAGCCTATCCATTTGTTTGGGGGTGATAGGATGTAGAAACCTTATGTACAACCCCATATTTACTTAGCAGTGCCTTCATGTGTTTGTTGCAGAAATGAGATCCTTGGTCACTAATTATTGCTCTTGGAATTCCAAACCTGTAGAAAATGTGTGACGTAACAAAACTACAAACAACAGAAGAATCATCAGTCTTGGAGGGAATGGCCTCCACCCATTTTGAAACATAATCCACAGCAAGTAAAATATACAGATATCCATAAGATGCAGGAAAAGGTCCCATAAAATCTATCCCCCAAACATCAAAAATCTCACAATAAAGTATAGCATGTTGGGGCATCTCATGTCTCGCTCCTATATTCCCAGTTCGCTGACATCTATCACAATTTTTATAAAAGACATAAGAATCATGAAAAAGGGTGGGCCAGTATAATCCACACTCTAGAACTTTCCTAGCAGTTCTCTGAGGTCCAAAATGCCCCCCACAAGTTGATGAATGACAAAATGTAAGTACAGATGAAAACTCATGATCTGGTATGCATTTCCTAATTATTTGGTTATTACAAAATTTTCATAAATAAGGATCATCCCGCACATAAAACTTTGCATCACTTTTTAATTTATCTTTTTGAGCCTTAGAAAATTGAGTGGGAAATACATGTGCAACTAGAAAATTAACTAGGTCTGCATACCACGGTGTCTCACCATGCACTGCAATCAAGTGCTCATCTCTGAAATCATCGTCAATGGTGGTAGGAGATCCATCTCCTTCAAGTCTACTCAAATGATCTGCAACTAGGTTTTCTTTTCCACTTCTGTCTCTGATCTCCAGGTCAAATTCTTGGAGTAGGAGCATCTATTTGATCAATCTAGGTTTTGCATCAGGCTTTTTCAACAAATATTTCAAAGCTACATGATCAGAAAAAATGATGACATGTGAGCATAATAAATAGGATCTGAAACGGTCTAAAGAGAAAACTATGGCAAGAAGCTCCTTCTCAGTAGTGGTGTAGTTAGCTTGGGCGACATCTAGGGTTTTGGAGGCGTAGCAAATGACATGTGGTGCTCCATCAACCCTCTATGCTAGAACAGCTCTCACTGTAAAATTAGAAGCATCACACATTAGTTCAAAGGGTAAAGTCCAATCAGGTGATGTAATAATAGGAGCTGAGGTAAGAGCCTCCCTGAGTCTGTGAAAAGCTTCCTTGCATTCATCATCAAAATGAAACTCAACATTTTTCTGAAAAAGTCATGTCAACGGTCGAGCAATCAAGCTAAAGTCTCTAATAAATCTACGGTAGAAACTGTTGGGACCGGGAGCATGTTGACATGGATACGGGTTAGTAATTTTAAAAATAATTACGTGCAGCGGAAGAATTAGCATAAATAATTTCTCAAATTATTTTTAACCACGTATCTAACATCCAACCTTATGATGTGTGGACATGATCATAAATTAAAATTTTGCAGAAAGTAAACTAATTTACTCGATACCTCGCGTAACTCGAAGTAAGGGACGAGATCCAACCGTAGCGTCCCTTGGAAGCTCCGCCTCTATTCGCGTCCACGCCGAGTTCTCTTCGGGATGACTTCGCAAAGCCACGAGTTTCGTGCCGACAAGAACTACTAGATTCTCTAAAGGTACGACAAGAATTTCAAGAGAGAGAGATGGAAACTAACTACCAAGTAACGGAATCAAGATTCCGTTGGAAGGAAGGAGTTGCGACCCGCTTCTTCTTCTTCTTCGGCACCTTCTTGGTGGAGATGGCTCACGGCAACTTGAAGGGGGCGCCGGCCCTAGGGAAGGAGAGAGGGCGCCGACCCTAGAGAGAGAGAGAGGGCGCCGACCCTAGAGAGAGAGGGAGAGAATAAGAGAGAGAGAGCTTGCTACTAAATCTCTTGATTGGAATTCAAGCCTTGCCTTGGTTCCTTTATATAGTAGCCTCTCCATTGCAAAGTCTCCCCTTTAACAGAATAAATTTTTCATAAGAAATTTATCTTATAAATTTTCTTATGAATTATTCCGTTATGCCAAGTTTTATTATAACTAACTTTATAATAAAACAAACACATCTCTCCTTTTATTATGGAATAAATTTTCACAAAAATTTATTATATAAATTTTTCTTATCATGGAAAAATCAATTCATAATTGATTTTATAAAATAAAATAAACCAATCCATGGTTCATTTTAATTTCCATAAAAAGAATAAATTTATTATATAAATTTTTCTCATCATGGAAAAATCAATTCATAATTGATTTTATAAAATAAAATAAACCAATCCATGGTTCATTTTAATTTTCATAAAAAGAATAAATTTATTATATAAATTTTTCTTATCATGGAAAAATCAATTCATAATTGATTTTATAAAATAAAATAAACCAATCCATGGTTCATTTTAATTTCCATAAAAAGAATAAATTTATTATATAAATTTTTCTTATCATGGAAAAATCAATTCATAATTGATTTTATAAAATAAAATAAAACAATCCAACGTTTATTTTAATTTCCATAAAAATAAATCTCTTTATATAAATTTATTTATCCATAATTTTATAAAACAAATCACGCTTGATTTATTTTATATTTTAAACCAAATAAATTGGTTTCTCTCCTTGTGGTGGCCGACCATACCAAAGAGGGTGGGGACCCTCTTTGGCCGACCAAACCAAGCCACCTCCTCGCGAATTAAACTCATTTAATTCGCCCAATAAGCCTTCAAAAGACTTAGCTATTTTAAGGTTCCGATGCGCCTCTGATAAATTCAGATTCGACTTATTTCTCTTGATCGGAAAATCTAATTTTCAACTCGTTTTAAATCTCTCGGATTACTCGTTGTGCGTGTGACTAAATAGGCTTTCGATTTATGTTGGCCGTCTATAATTAACCAATTATATAATGATCGTGAGTGGCACCTAAGAGTACATCATGATCCCCAATTAATCGAAAGATCAATGGTTGACCTCAGAAATAATTCTGAAACCCTTCAGCAGCTATAATGAATCGTGCCTCATTCCCTTCACCATCTTATACCCACTTGGTTCAGGACACGGTCTATGTGTGTCAGTCCCCACTAGGCTGACTACGTCACACCTAGCCCAAGTAATGTCTTTCTCGTCCAATGGATTCTAATTACTCTCATGTATTTTAGAGACTCATACTCTGAACATGTCATGCTCTGGCCAGAGGCTTTGAGTAACAATCCGACGATAGGCCTTGGGTATACATCCCCTCGCAAGGAGTGGTGAATCCTTTGTAGGCTGTTCAAACATCTTTCCACACCTCCTTGGAGATGCTTGCTTAAGATGTTAAAGTATAAGTCTCCATGACCAAGATGACTTGAACACCTCAAGTCAAAGGAACATCGCACTTAAGCTGCAGTAAGAACTTCACTGACATGTCTATATGTAGACTACCATGTGAAGTTTTACAGCCAGTCACTCCAATGAACTAGTTCTCTTAACTAGCATTCATGTTTATCTCCGGACATCCCAATGTCACCAGCCAGTGGGAATCAGCAGATTAGAGAATAACCCATGCTAGTCTCAACAGAATTGATAGTGTCCTTATTTATCAATTCATCGACTAGGGACAATTTCAATACTTCACAATTGCACATGTAGAGATAATCACTAGTTATGAATTCATCACAAATTCTCTCATGCTGTGAATTGTATTGTGGGCATTCAGTAAATGAGTTTAAGATCCCAATCAAATACATACACATGTATACTCAAATTGTGAATATTCATTTATTAAAATAAATATTTACAATCATAAGGCGATTGCCTTAGGACACTTCTCTTATATTACTAACAAACTCCCACTTGGCCTAATGCCAATCGCTACAGTATCCAATACCACAGGCTCTAACATGACCCTCAAACTTACTTTGAGGCAAGGCCTTAGTTAAAGGATCCGTTAAATTCCTTTCAGTGGGAATTTTCTCAATTTGTATATCATTCCTACTTATAATCTCTCTGATCAGATGATAGCGGCGAAGCACGTGTTTGGATCTCTGATAAGACCTTGGTTCCTTTGCTTGTGCAATAGCTCCATTGTTGTCGCAGTAAACCGGCACTGCTTCATCAATGGTTGGAACCACACCAAGTTCGGAGCCAAACTTCTTGATCCAGACTGCTTCCTTTGCTGCTTCCGAAGCTGCGATATATGTAGGGTTTTTCGGGCCGCGAAAACTACTTTTTCGCGTCGCGGAAACCCCGAATGCCCCAATAGAAAGGATCCGAGCGAAGAAAACCATTTCAAAAATTTACGAGTGCTCGTTTACATGCTTCAAAACCGATCTACAACCTAGATCTATTAGAGAAGAGAAAAACTACCTTCGATGCGTGCCCCGCAATTCCCGCTCACTCCTCGGTTGGTGTCGGATCTCAAGGACGCAAAGTAGCAACCCTCTAGAAGTATCCACACAAGCAAGAGAGTGGAGAGGAGAGCCCAAAAGTGTGCTAGCACTCCTTGGGGTCTCGGCAAGATGAGAGGAGAGGGAGAGCAAAACTCAAGTAAGGAGAATAATCAATCACACACGCCCACAAAAATCATTTTGTGTGTGTTTAAGTGGCAGGCCACTTAATGGTCATTATTGGCCATTAAGTGGCCGGCCACCACACTTGGTAACCCCCTATTTGAATTCAAAATTCAAATGGGGAGGTTACTTAGCCTTGATGATGATGCCAAGTCATCACTTGGTCAAGTCAAGGTGATGTGGCTTGAGTCAAGTCAAACTTGCCTCTTATGGACTTTCCATATTTAGCCAAAGTCAAACTTTGACTTCATTATTCTCCCATGATTAGATTCATCCAACACTTGGATCAAACTCGAGTCCAACTCAAGTTGTCTAATTTGAGTCAAGTCAAACTTGCCTTTTATGGACTTTCCATATTTAGCCAAAGTCAAACTTTGACTTCATTATTCTCCCATGATTAGATTCATCCAACACTTGGATCAAACTCGAGTCCAACTCAAGTTGTCTAATTTGAGTCAAGTCAAACTTGCCTTTTATGGACTTTCCATATTTAGCCAAAGTCAAACTTTGACTTCATTACTCTCGGTCCATCATATAGATTTATTCTCCATCTATTGCTCTATGTGTGTGACCCTATAGGTTCTTGTAACGTTGGCAATGCCCTTAAACCTATTTAAGGACATAAGCAATGAGAGGTATCTAGCAACACATCATTGCTACCCAAGTTACAAGAATGTCGAGATCCAACATCACCATTGTGACTAATAATTGTGACCATCACAATATGTGACAACGTCCTTCTATCCTCGATATCTAGATTGATCTTTCATGAGGCATAGACCGTGTAATCCTCAAATCAATCTATGTGTCTTGAACTCCAAGTAGACTCACTATAATCAAATAAGCTCAATATCTCATATTGCCTTATTTGGGCATGGCCATGCACTTAGTGATCTCACTCTATCAAGACTATGATATCTCTCCCGTTATATAGGAGGGATAGATCCCATCTACATCACTCACATCCCTCCGCATAATTTGTTACATACCCAGTAATCGCCTTTATAGTCCACCCAGTTACGGGTGACGTTTGACGAAACCAAAGTACATAACTCCTTATGTAGGGAACTATGGTGACTTCAGGTCTAAGGACTAATAGTCATACTAATAGTCACATGAGAAAGTATATGACACTCATATAACGATCCATGATACTTTCTCATGGCGGGCCATTCAGTATACATTCTCTAATGTATACCCATGTGTCAACTTGATATCTCATATCCATGACTTGTGAGATCAAGTCATCATGTTGACCTACATGCTAGTCTCTATGCATTAACATTGTCCTTGAATGATAATACTTGACTAGGAATAATTAAGAGTAGTGTTCTCTATATCATCTCATTATCGATTCAACTAATCGATTGATATAGATAAGAACCTTCTACTCAAGGACGTTATTATACTAAGTTATTTGGCACCAATACATATAAGTACAATAACCATAAGAAATGCCTTTATATATAAGAAATATATATACAAGAATATGATACAATGAGTCCAAAAAGTAATCATCATATGATTGGCTCTAAGGCTCTCACTAACAATATATTCCGCTTCCGTGGTAGAATCCGCTACGGTGTCTTATTTGGAACTCTTCCAACTTATTGCGCCTCCATTCAAAGTAAATACGTATCCAGACTGAGATTTGGAGTCATCCTTATCTGTCTGGAATCTGGCATCAGTATACCCATGTATTACCATATCTCCTTCTCCATATATTAAGAACACATCCTTAGTTCTTCTTAAGTACTTAAGGATTGTCTTGACAGCTGCCCAATGATCCATTCCTGGATTAGACTGGTATCTGCTCGTGACACTCAGAGTATACGATACATCGGGCCTAGTACATAACATAACATACATGATAGATCCTATCGCGGATGCATAAGGAATCTTATTCATGCAAATCCTCTCGTCTTCTGTGCGCGGATACATAGACTTTGAAAGGTTGATCCCATGCCTGATGGGAAGGTAACCTTTCTTGGATTCCGACTTGCTTAACCTTTTTAGCACTCGGTCTATATATGTAGACAGCGAAAGACCAAGCAACCGTTTTGATCTATCTCTATAGATTCTAATCCCAAGGATATAGGTTGCTTCTCCCAGGTCTTTCATGGAGAAAGTTTTGGAAAACCAAATTTTAACCGACTGTAAGACTGATATATCGTTTCCTATAAGTAATATGTCATCGACATATAATACTAGGAATACGACTGCACTCCCACTAACCTTCTTATACACACAAGGTTCGTCAGGATTTTGTGAGAAATCAAACTCTTTGATTGTCTCATCAAAACGGATGTTCCAGCTCCTGGATGCTTGCTTCAGTCCATATATGGATCGTCGAAGCTTGCATACTTTGGTTTTATCAACCGATGTGAAACCTTCAGGTTGTATCATGTATACATCCTCAAGCAGGTTTCCATTAAGGAAAGTTATTTTCACATCCATTTGCCATATCTCATAATCATAATGAGCTGCTATGGCTAGGAGCATCCGAATGGATTTAAGCATAGCTATTGGCGAATAGATTTCGTCATAATCAATTCCTTGTTTCTGACGATATCCTTTTTCCACTAATCTAACCTTAAAGGTAACAACATTACCTTCCATGTCAGTTTTCTTCTTGAAAACCCACTTGCACCCTATGGGCTTAATCCCTTCAGGTGGGTTAACCAAGTCCCATACTTGGTTTTTGTACATGGAATCCATTTCCGACTTCATGGCTTCAAGCCATTTGTCCCTTTCTGAACTTTTCAGAACATCTTCATAACTGATAGGTTCGTCATCGTTAATGAGTAACACGTCGTTCGATTCACTTATGAGAAATCTGTATCTCTCTGGAATATTCCGTGTCCTATCAGACCTACGAAGAGGTGGTGTTGTTTTAGGTTCAACTGATAGCTCATCATTATGAGTTATTGGTTGTGGGTCTAGACTAGGTGTCTCTGTAATGTCTATTGGAGTTTCTTGAACTTCATCAAGTTCAATGCCACTCCCACTGTTTTCTTGTAAAAGAAATTCTTTTTCCAGAAATACAGCATGCCTTGAAACAAACACCTTTTGTTCCAAGGGATGATAGAATTGGTAACCCTTCGTTTCCTTAGGGTATCCAATTAATAGACATTTATCAGACTTAGCATCCAATTTGTCTGATATAGTCCGTTTCACATAAGCAGGACAACCTCATATCTTAAGGTGAGTTAAGTGAGGTTTCTTACTATTCCATGTCTCATATGGAGTAGTAGAGACTACCTTGGTCGGGACTC
Source organism: Boesenbergia rotunda (assembly GCA_024364735.1). NCBI lineage: Eukaryota > Viridiplantae > Streptophyta > Magnoliopsida > Zingiberales > Zingiberaceae > Boesenbergia > Boesenbergia rotunda. The sequence goes on from JAGFNQ010000896.1 coordinate 651,982, forward strand.
TATTTAGCAAGTAAACAGCTGTCTTAAGTGCATAGCCCCAAAAGGATTTTGGAAGAGTTGCATGATTTATCATAGATCTAACCATGTCCATCAAGGTTCGATTGCGCCTCTCAGATACACCATTATGCTGTGGTGTATATGGCGGAGTCCATTGGGACAATATCCTATTGTCCCTAAGATAATCTTGAAACTCTTGACTTAAGTATTCATCACCCCGATCGGATCGATGTATCTTAATACTTTTGCCAAGCTGTTTCTTTACTTCATTTCTGAACTCTTTGAATTTCTCAAAAGCTTCAGATTTGTGTTTCATCAAGAACACATACCCGAATCGTGAGTGATCATCGATAAAGGTAATGAAGTAGCTATAGCCTCCTTGTGCAAGAGTCGACATTGGTCCACATACATCAGTATGTATTAGACCAAGCAATTCTCCCACTGGATTACCTTTTCCGGAAAAGGCTAATTTGGCCATCTTGCCTTTTAAGCATGATTCGCATGTATCAAATGAACTGGGTTCAAATGATTCCAGAATTCTACATCGGTGTAATTCGGTCATGCGTTTCTTACTTACATGGCCAAGATGGCAATGCCAAGTGTAGGAGTCTATTCGATTATCTATTCGAGCACGTTTGTTGCTTACTTCGATATTGAAAACGTCACCGGATAAATCTAACGTGTAGATACCATTGCACAAAGTTTCGGTCCCATAAAGAACACCATTTAAAGTTATGTAACAACAATTGTTACTAAAAGTTAAATGATAACCCTTTTCATTCAAGCATGAAATAGATACAATGTTCTTTATTAACGAATGAATGAAATAACAATTATCCAATTCTAAGACAAGTTCAGTAGGGAGCTTTAGCAAATATGTTTCGATGGCAACAGCAGCAATCTTTGCTCCATTTCCAACTCGCAAATTCACTTCTCCCTTGACGAGTCTTCTTCTATTCCTTAGCCCTTGTATGTCATTACATATATATGAGCTACACCCAGTATCAAGTACCCAGGTGTACGAGGAAATAGAGTGACATTCAATAACGAAGATGCCTGAAGAGGATGGGGCATCAGATGCCTTCTTCTTCAAGGACTCAAGATAAACCTTGCAGTTTCTTCGCCAGTGACCCTCCTTGCCACAGTGATGGCAAGTGCCTTTTGGTGCCTTTTCAATCCTTTTGTCCTTAGTTAACTTATTGGTGTCCAAAATGGAACGCAAATTCAGAGAAGACATGATCGAGTGATTATCCTAGAAATACAAATTGAACTTATGTGAGAAGAATGATAAAGAATGCATCAATATACATTAATTAAATCCTATTTATTTTTCGAATTGAATAACCCTTTTTTATCAATTCGGGAGATCGTAGGAGCATCTCCAAATAGGTTGATATCCAACCATAGATAAGAACAACCATGGCTGTGGCCATCAAGTTATTCTTAGCTATGAAGGTAGGTAATTATACCGATTACACATCACATATATGTAACTATCACTTTATGCTATCAACTAATTGAATGTTTGCATAAATCATTGGGTTGTTAACTCATTAACAAGTATGTAACATTATACATAGCACCCAACTGCACCTCTCTTTACATCAACCTTGGCTGTGTCACAACAAATCGATGCTCCAAGCTTAAGGCTGACCCATTAATCAAGAAATAGTTTTAATATGGTTGGAGCTCATTCAACCGTTTAGTCAGGCTTGGATGTGTCCAACAACCAAAACTAAGTATTGACCTCTGACTCCAACTATATTAATCATAAACTAATTCCATGGTTTGAACATGTTGAGGTTCAAGCCGAGCATGGATGTGTCCATCAACCCAAATGAGAAACAAAACTCCGGTTCTAACCATATTAATGGAAGGTGTTGGCCTTAATATTTTGTAAGGGATTTTGGGTCTCATCCTTTCTTTTCTAAGCACATTCATGACATATAATTATGTCATGTACTAATGATTTTCTTAATAAAGTATGTATGTGACTTAATTTATCAAGTCTCATTAATTGAATTAGGAACTGGGTTTCCTAATTCTAATTTCATACTTTATTTAAGGAATTGTTTTGGGAAACAATTTCCTAAATTGTCATAATCAATTTCGGAAATAATATGTTTAAGACTTTGATTTCTCTAAATCAAATCTTATTAAATTAAGAGACAGATTCCCTTAATTCAACCACATATTATTTTCATGAAAATCTCTTTTAAGAAAACTCTATAGGAAACCATTTTTTTAATTAATTTTGGAGACAACAATATGTAAGAGCATCACATCTTAAATCAAATTTCCAAGATTTGATCACGTATTTTATTCATGGATTAATTAATTACAACAAATTATTTTCTAAGGGTGGCTCCCCGAGGCTCAGATACCCAAAGAAAAGAAATTTGTCATAAATCCAATTTGGTCCGCTCCCCGAGACGTAACCAAATTAAACATGATAATTTTATTCAAAATGGGAAATTAAATTACAACAACTAACTTTAAATTGGGCGGCTCCCCGAGGCTCAATCCAAAATAAAGAATTTTGTTAATAATTTAAAACCAATTTGAATTTAATTGTCAATTAATGATCTATAAATTTGTCTAGATTTTCTTGAAAGAAAGTGCCCAAAATTGCGAGATTTCATAATAGGTTTTCAGAATAATTGTAAGTTTCTAGTACAAAGAAAACTTACATATTTCCAAAATTGGAAAATTTCCAAAATAGGAAATTTCCAAAATTGGAAAGTTTCCAAAGATGGGAAGTTTTCACAATTATCATAAAATTTCAAAAACTAGGATATTTCAAAAGTTTGCGAAATTTCATGAGGATTTCCAAACTTTGAAATTCCTAAATCTAAAATTTATCATAATTGAAAAGTTTCCATAATTGGAAAATTTTTCCAAAATTGAGATCATGATAAAGTTTTTCGCAAAACAATTATATGATTATGTCGAACACTAACCGGCTCTGATACCACTGTTGGGACCGGGTGCATGTTGACATGGATACGGGTTCGTAATTTTAAAAATAATTAGGTGCAGCGGAAGAATTAGCATAAATAATTTCTCAAATTATTTTTAACCACGTATCTAGCATGCATCCTTATGATGTGTGGACATGATCATAAATTAAAATTTTACAGATAGTAAACTAATTTACTCGATACCTCGCGTAACTCGAAGTAAGGGACGAGATCCAACTGTAGCGTCCCTTGGAAGCTCCGCCTCTATTCGCGTCCACGCCGAGTTCTTTTCGGGATGACTTTGCAAAGCCACGAGTTTCGTGCCGACAAGAACTACTAGATTCTCCAAAGGCAAGACAAGAATTTCAAGAGAGAGAGATGGAAACTAACCACCAAGTAACGGAATCAAGATTCTGTTGGAAGGAAGGAGTTGCGACCCGCTTCTTCTTCTTCTTCGGCACCTTCTTGGTGGAGATGGCTCACGGCAACTTGAAGGGGGCGGCGGCCCTAGGAGAGGAGAGAGGGCGCCGACCCTAGAGAGAGAGAGAGGGCGCTGACGAGCCCAAACTATGTGTCACGAATGTGGGCTATCAAATTTAGAATTTATAAATGAAAGCTGGAAACCCTTTTACAATCAAAAGTGTGAAAATGTAATATAGGGGCCACAGGTCGTATTTTTCTCGGGGCTAGTTGTCGTGCTTGATTCAAACTTGTAGTTATGTGTCGTTTTGTGTTTTTGGGTTTCAAACAAGTAATTGGATTTTGGTTTGTAATTGAAAATGAAATTGCAATGGAAAAATAGAAACCTTGATTTAATAAACTTGAGCGAGAAAATTGGCACCAAAAAGCTCAACTAGTAAAAACCTAAATAAGCACTTACAAGGAAATTTTTTTTTTCTTGGAAAATTGTTTTCTGATTTTAGCATAAAACAAAATACTATGCAATGAAGTAAAGGCAATGATGAAGTTTTAGGAATTAATCAAACTTAACACAATTATTAGCATGCAACATGTAGAACTCAACCAAGCAATCGGTCTCAACTATCTAAAATGCTTTTGGAAGCCAATCACTGCCACCAAAATTCAGCTATGAGCAAGTGCGAGCTTATCAAATTCCAACTCAACCATATGCCACAAAATCAAATGAAGTTTGGATGCAATTGAATCCAAGGGCAGTTGGCACCCTTATGAAATAAGTAAAGTTTCGCTCAACTGTTTCAGCTGAGCAATTCAATTGGAAAACACTGGAATTAAGAAAGAACTAAGCAAGAGTAAGGTAGGGGATCGAAACTGAGATTAAAACCAGGGAAACAAAGGAAATTCAGAAATGAGATTGCTTGAACCAAGGATGCAGAAATTAAAGGCTTCCTAAAGGAGTTTCTTTCGCAATAGATCAAAGGCAACACTAGCTAATGCAAAACAAGTTAAGGCAACTAATCTAGATGCAAGGCAACTTATCTACCCATGTCTTAACAGAAACTAATGACAGAAAACTGAAAATTCTGAATAACAACAACTACACTTGGCACGCATCAACTTGGATTGGCACGCAGCTAATTACTAAGAAAACAAGCTGAAATTCAATCTATTAATTCACTAAACAAGTTCCTATATACTCTACTTGCGAAATTAGAGCTAAACTACAGCTAAGAACTTGAAATTCGAAATATTCAGTAACGAAACAGCATTTCAGAACAGAACAGTGAAAAAAATTGAAACTACAGCTATAAACTTAGGAACTAAAGCTCTAAACTACTCCCCAACTCCTTCCACGGCTCGAGAAATTCTTGGTTGTCAATCAAGAACCGGCTTCGAACCCCTAGGCTCGGCAAATCAATGGACAATCGATTTTGAAGTTGTTTCTGATAGAATCTGCACTTGATAGAACTTTTCATCCGATTCACTCCATCTCGATTAGAGAGGCTGCGATGATGATGTGGGAAACTTCTGAGCTCACCTGAGAACCCCTACAAGTGGTTAAGAAGCCTTGAAATGGATTGTGGTTGAGAAGAAGATGAATCGGACTGAGAACTTCCGGCACCCCCAAGAAATCCTCTGTTCCAGCGCAAATGAGCAGAATTCTTCAATCACCAATCGCCAATGGCTTGATTCTCGATCAAGGAATGAAGATGAGGTGGTCACGCCTTCATGGAAACAAGAAATTCGAAGAACGATGAAGAAACGAGGAAGAACGGCGAAGAACAGTGGGAGCTGAGCTGAAGACGCGACAAGGGTAAGCTCTGTGGAGTTTTTCCTTAAGTATTAATCAATGGACGGCTCAGATCGATTTGCTTCAATCCAACGGCTGATCTTGGTCTGATTTGAGCCAAACTTTGATGATGATGATCTGGGGTCAGGATCTGCCTCGTGGTAGCTCGGATCCTCCAGATTTGCAATAGATAGTCCAGATCAAGCTAGCCTTTGAATGGATGATCTAGAACCCTCCAAGCTTGATCCAACGGTTGATTGAGCTATGATTGTGATGAAACCTTCAGATCTTGATCAGGGTGCTTGATCAACCCTAGCTCTAGCTCGGATAGCTTCAGATCATCCCGGATGGCACAGATCTAGCCGCTTTCGAATCGAACGGTCCGGATTTAATCGTGATCTTGATAATCTGATCCGGGTCAATTCCGACTCGAGTTTGACCCAATATGCCCTGGATCCTTGAACCTTGATGCCTACAAAAAATAGATTAAGAATTTAGTGGCCAATTAACTCAAATATATGTAATTTTGCAATTAAGTCCAAAATATGAATAAGTTCTAAAACCTAGGGCAATTTCACAATTTTGGCAATAAAAACATAGATCAAACAGGGATTTAAACCACTCAAATGATCAATAAAATGGAATCTATCAACTCCCCCACAGTTAGCCTTGAGCGTCTCGCGAAAATAGTAAATAAGTATCCCCTAGATTTACTCAAGCATAATTAGAAGCAATTGAAAAGAAATTACCTAGGGTTGCCAATTCTCATAAATCTAAGCTCTATGGATTACTATCTTGTCCTTAAATCAACAACTTGGCCTTTTCATCTATCATGAGTCATTGAGATGAATCTAAATCACTAGCCTTTCAAGGAAAATAGTGGTGGCTCTCTCCTTAAATTCTAAGTTGATGATGGAAGTGGAGCTCACTCAAACACACATGCCTCTTGCACTTCCATAGGCTTGCTTATTATCTATTCTCTACCATTTATCATGATAGGATCAACATCTATAAAAACAAAGAAAGACATAGAAAATGGTAAGGAGTGAATTAAAAGCCAAGGAGATGGAGAAATTGATAAAGTGGAAGACTTGAGTGCTCAATGATGTTTCCAATGAACTTTGCCCTCTTATCAGTCCCCTAGTGAATTCCAAAGTCTGATGGAGTCCAATTTGAATAATTCTTTTGATTTGGATGAAGAAACCTCCATTTGACTCCATTGTGCCAAGTTTTGTCTATGTGTGCCACATTTCTTGCTCCATCTTCTTTCCTGATTTTTTTTTCTTTCTCTCTAGTAAAGCTCAAGATGTAGTGATGCAAAGCTTGGATTTGGATGAGAAGCATTCCATTAAATTCATGAGGTCGAAACTCCCTTGTGTGCCCTTTTTTTTTCTTTTGTTTTCTTCCTTATTTTCTTTCTTCTTAGCTGAAATTTTCTTCTGTTTTGTCCAGCAGTGGTTGCTCTCAACACTTTGTGACACCTTTGTGTGCTTCATTCCTTGATTCACAGCTCCTAGAGAATCCAATTCTGCTCAAGTTGGTACACATTTGTGCCGAAACTGCTTTAATGGCATGTAACCTTCTAAAAATTTTTTTTTTTCTTTGTGTTCAGCTTGTGTTCAGCCCTAATGCATTCTGTTTCTGATCTGGAACTCTTTCTCGTTTTAATCAGCTGTGGATGAGTTCAACAAACATATCCTAAACAAACCAATTCAGCTTCAACTTGGTACCAAAAATTTTCTCACTGCATTTCTGTTTTGTGTCCAATTCGGTTGCATTCTTTTCTTCCTCAGCTGCATTCTCAGCTTGCTTTCTCAACCTTACTGCATTTCTAGCTTGGTTCGGCTTCAATTCAGATTGTAGCGTTTCAGCAGCTACAAGTCTCTCGGCAGATTACAATTCAGATTCTTTTTTTTTAGACTGCTGCAATGCAGTTTCAGCAAAATTTTTTTTCCTTTTCTCAGCTTTTGACCAGTCTTCGCTCAGCCTCATCTCCAGAATTTAATTCAGATTGTCTTCAGCTGGAGATCAGATTGTTTCATCTGCTATTCAGATTCAATTCGGCTGCAATCCTCACTTCATCAGCCTTCCATTCAGCTTGACTTCAGCAGGATATCAAATTCCAGCTCTCGGCAGAAATTTTTCTATGCAATGCTAATCAGATTTTCAGCTGCTTCAAACCATTTAAGTATCAGATTTCGGCTTCTCAACATTGGTTTAGATAATTCCAGCTTCTTTTCAACTCTTCCTGCTTTTATTTAGCATGCAATAAACTTCTAGCAGGGTTTAGATAATTCTGTTTTGTTTCAAGCTTCATCTTCCTCCGAATTCACTTTGCAACGAATTCCTGCAACTGGGTTCAAGTTAACATAGCTGCAAAACATTCCATTCCATTCCTAAATCAGTAGATTGAATTTCTACTCCATTTAAAAACCTTGGCACAGATTTCAGCTTCAATTTGGTGGTTGCGTGCCACTCAGATCTTGGCACACAGTTTTTCCTTGTTTTTCAGCTTGTGTTCAGCCTTGCATACCAGATCTTGCTGATTTCTGCATTTGTTCTTAGCTAAAACATACCAGATTCTTCAACTTTATAATTCATTCAGATCAGTTTGCATCTAGAAGGTATCGAGTGGTATTCCATTCCATTTTAAAACCTTGGCATAGGATTTGGCTTCAATTTGATGGTTGCATGCCACTTAGACCTTGGCACAAACATTTCTTGGATCTCCAAATTGTAATCAAGAATCTAGATGCACTCCATTTGCTTCCATCCTTTTGCTTATTTTTGACACCAAACATCACTCAAACTCACCTTTGGCACATGAAATTTTTTTTTTTCGACATGAATTTCATCCTTGATACAAATCGCTCCCAAATCACTAATCACTCCCCCACACTTAAATCTTTGTCCGTCTCGGGCAAAATAGCATCAAAGAAAACATCCCAATCAAACAAGTCCATAGAAAAATTAGGGTTAAGATTAGCAATAAGGGAAGGTAAATAGAATAGACATGATTTTTGCCAAAATTGAATTAGAAAGGTAAACAAAATGATTAGTCCCTATAGATGTGATCCAACCATTGAAATATGATTTTGAAAGAACCTAAGCAAGTTCTAGAGCACAATAACATGTGTGTCACAAATATAAGGCTAATCTCACTAGGTAAAAATAATCTATCTCAAATCCTCAATTAAGAATCTAAAGCAAAATCGTACTCAAGCATCCAAGATTTCCTCCATGAACTCAAATCCTAAGTTTTGGCAACCAAATTTAATTTATTTTCAAAAGACTCTAAAATGACAATAAGAAAACCTAGAGGGATACATTTATTCCTAATCATGCAAGAAAAAGTGCTAAAACACAAAACATGGTATTTACAATGATTTTATTCATGTCATGTTACTCTACTCACTATTTATTAACAAGAACTCATTTTAAGAGTGAAAACATGCAATAAAGGAAAAGGCAACAAAAATCAAACTCCCTTTTATTTCTGGCGGTCGGAGTCTGTCAAGAAAAAGCCTCCACCGTGGTAGTGGAGGAGTCTGGGTGTGCGAAAGAGCTTGTTCCCTTTGTTCAACTTCACTGTGCATCGCTCCCCCACACTTGGATTTAACTGCAACCTGTTCAGGTGGACGAAGATTATTTAAATACAAGACCCATGTAAGAGGTAGAGTGTTTTGAATTAAAGTAAAATCTACTCCCTCTTTATTCTTTTTGGGACACATTTCAGGAGGTTTCAGTCTGTTCAGATAAAGCTCCCACTCCAGATGTCTCCTGGACCCTGCAAAACAATGTACTACCCCTCTAGAGTGTGCAGGGTACGAAGGAAATAAAATAATATCAGTTTTTGCATACAATTTATCCAAAAATGAATCACATCCAATAAAATCAAGTTTAGGCATCTCAAAGAATTTTTTACAATGAATATCTACCCAAAATGCATCAAGACACTTATCATAATCAATGAAATCTATTTTGGGTGTTCCAATGAAATTTTCCCAATTATTCCCCACACATGACAAATCAAGAAATGTATCGCAGCCAATAAAATCAACTTTTGGTGCCCCTCTTGATGTATCCAAAAAAATAAAAGAAATACTTACCTGATCGCGCTGAAAAGTACTTGGAGGTTCCACAATGATAGATGTGTCCATAGCTCCCTCCTGGTCCAGTATAGGGTCCATATCAGGTTCAAGTTCTAGCAAGCACTCTACTGGTACAAGTGATCCTTGGGTTCTTGCTTCCACAAGGCAAGTCCCTACACTTTCTGGTTCATACTCTGAATCTTGTGGTGGTCCCTGGGGCTTAGTGCAATCCCCTACACTTTCTTCAATACATGTGTCCTCAATTATTCCTGCAACAACCAAATTAGAAAAATCAGGACCTTCAATAATACTATAATCACAAATTAAAAGATGAGAATGGTCCTGTGAGGTAGGAATGGGTGATTCTTGGGGCTTAGTGCAATCCCCTACACTTTGAATCTCAACAGAAATAGGTGATCCTTGGGGCTCTGTGCAATCCCCTACACCTAGAATAATCTCTCCAGCTGTAAAAGCATCTGAAATGTCTTCTGAAAAATCCTCAGTCTCAGCCGTAAATACTCTCTCAGCCTCCTCTAAATGAATAGCTTCTCTAGAAAAATCCTCTAGAAATCCCTCAGCCTCTATCTCTGTCTGTTCCAGCTTCTCAATAATATCCATGCTCCTGATGGAGTGATCCTCTCTCGGATGCTTCATAGCATCGAAAAGGCTAAACTGAATAACCGTATCTCCAATCTCCATGGAAAGTGTATCGGCATATACATCGATCTTTGTTCTGGCCGTCTTCAGAAACGGTCTGCCTAGAATCAGTGGAGAACGGTGTGCCAGATAATCTCCCTCCATATCCAAAATATAGAAATCAGCAGGAAATATCAGCTCCTTTACCTTCACCAAAACATCTTCAATCATACCTGCTGGGCGTGTCTGGCTCCTGTCTGCTAGCTGTATCACCACGCCAGTGGGCTGTAAAGGGCCTATGCCGAGCATCTGAAAGACTGACCTGAGCATCACATTTATAGAAGCTCCTAAGTCTAACATAGCATCGTGAAATATGGTGCTCCCAATCTCACAAGAAACAGTAAACATCCCAGGGTTTTCACATTTCTGAGGTAGGGCATGGATGAGCGAAGAAACATTTTTCCCAATGCCGACCAATTCATTTTCCTTAAGCTTCCTCTTGTTAACACAAAGATCCTTCAAAAACTTAGCATACTTTGGAACCCTTTTGATCATGGTCAACAAAGGTATATTGATTTCCACTTTGCTGAAAAGCTCCACTAGTTCATTAAATTCTTAGCCTTCTCCTTCTCTCCTTGTCTTTTGGTTGGAGTTCTCCCCTGTGGAAAAGGCAAAGGAACCCTAAAATCATCAACTTTGGCCGGAAGTGGAGAGGCTGAATTCTGCCCTGCTGTCCCCTGCGAAGTGGCTGCTGTCCTTTGCGTCTCGCCACTGATTTCTTCTCCGTTTGCCACCAAATTTGGAGGGTTACTTAAGGAAAGGGTTGGGAATGGGCTAGGGGTGGAATTAGCTAAATTTGAAGTCGTTTCATGCATGTTCTGAGCTGGAATCGGAGTTGCTGTCCGGTTTTCTGAAAAATCTGCTCTTGGATTCTTTGGAGATGAAGTGACCTTCCCACTCCTCAAATAAATAGCACTCACGTTTCCTTTAGGATTAGGAACAGTTTGGGAAGGTAATTGACTTGATCCTTGAGCTCGATTCTGATTGATCCCACTAGCCAATTGCCCTAATTGCCTCTCAACGTTTTGTTGCCAACCTTGTTGTTGTTGTTGTAGCATCTCCATCATTTGTTGTTGCTGCGCATTTTCCCCACTTGAGCTTCCATAGCCTCCTTGGTTAGCATATTGCCTTGACTGACTTTGAAATGATGAAGTAGTAGGCTGAAATTGTTGAGCTTGCTGAGATCCTTGAAAATATGGCTGTTGGGGCTGATAAATGGGTGGAATTTGCTGTTGATAGGGCTGATTAGAGGGCTGGCATGCTTGGAAACCTTGCTGAGAGTTGTAGCCTTGAAAATTCTGATTTTGAAATGGAAAATTCTGTGATGAGGACTGATTTTGCATAGGCTGAAACCCTTGATTGTAAGGCTGGAAATTCTGATTATAGGGCTGTGAAGGCTGGAAATTTTGATGGTTTTGAGGTTGGAAAGTTGGAAACGATTGAAAACCTTGCTGCCCTTGCTGATATGGCTGGAATTGAGGCTGAAATAGGGGCTGAGTTTGCTGAAAATTTTGCTGAAATGTAGGCTGAAAATTCTGGTTCGAAGGCTGAAATAGGGGCTGATTTTGTTGTGTTTGCTGGGGCTGCTGTGATGATTGCTGGAATTGTTGTTGCTGAGGGTTATGCTGGTAGAAGGAGTTCCCATACCTCAGATTTGGATGATCTCTCCAACCGGGGTTATAAGTAGAGGAGTAAGGATTATTTCTTGCTTGAAATTGTCCCCTAACCAATGCTGCTCTGTCTCATCTTGTTGGAGGGTGGGACATGAATCTGAGTTGTGCTCTTGACTAGAGCAAATACTGCATACCCCTATCACTTGATTAGCTTGTGGAGTTGCTGAAAGATTTGAACTTTGAATTGCATTATTAATAGACAATTGCTTCATCACTGATGTGAGCTCCACCATTGCATTCTTCATTTCTTTCTGTTCATTCGAAACCATTTGGACTTCATTAACTCCTCTTGTGGTCAATGCTCTGCTCTCAAACTGTTGTGAATTCTCAGCCATGTTTGAAATGAGCTCCCTAGCTTGATTTGGCGTTTTGTTCACTAGGGCTCCTCCAGCTGTAGCATCTATCATAATCCTGTCCATCTGCAACAATCCCTCATAAAAATACTGAATCAGAAGCTGCTCGCTGATCTGATGCTGGGGGCAACTAGAACACAACTTGTTGAATCTCTCCCAGTAGTCATAAAATGTCTCCTCCACTACTTGCTGAATACCACAGATGCTTTTTCTGATAATTGCTGTTCTTGAGGCTGGAAAATATTTCTCCAAAAATACTTTCTTCATAGAGATCCAACTAGACACGTGCCCAGTGGGTAAGTAGTAAAATCAATCTTTGGCTGCTCCTGTCAGTGTGAAGGGGAATGCTCTCAGCTTAATATCTTCTTCTGAAATGCCCTGAGGCTTCATAGTGGAGCAGACTACGTGAAACTCATGCAGGTGTCTATTGGGATCTTCTCCAGATAATCCTTGAAACTTGGGCAGCAAATGGATGAGTCCAGATCTGAGCTCAAAATCACCAGCAAACTCTGGATAAGCAATGCTGGAATACTGAAATGAAGCATCTGGTGCTGCGAGTTCCTTCATAGTCTTCTGGTGGTCTGCCATGATACTGCCTGAATGAGTGGGAATGGTCTGAAGAGGAGGAATATCTGTAATCTCTGAAAGAATGCCTTGGCTCCTCCTTTCTCTGAAAGTCCTCTCAATTTCAGGGCCAAATTCTTCAAGATCACCACCTGTAGACCTGGTCATAAAACCAAAAACAAATCACAGTAAAAGTAGATAAAAAGATTT
>JAGFNQ010000897.1:0-91808 GCA_024364735.1 Boesenbergia rotunda
AAGAAGAAGAAGCGGATAGCGACTCTCTCTTCCGGAATTCGATTCCGTTACTTCGTTGGTTAGTTTTCCTATTTTCTCTTATTCTTCTAGTTGTGCCTTCCGAGAATCTAGTAGTTCTCGTCGGCACAAAACTCGTGACTTGGCGAAGTCATCCCGAGGAGAACTCGGCGTGGACGCGAATAGAGGCGGAGCTTCCAAGGGACGCTACGGTTGGATCTCGTCCCTTTTCTTCAAGTTACGCGAGGTATAAAAGTAAAATAGTTTACTTTTCGCAAAATTTTATTTTATGATTATGTCAACACACCATAGGGATGCATGCTAGATATGAAGTTAAAATAATTTAGGAAATTATTTTATGCAAACTCTTCCGCTGCACGTAAAAATTTTAAATTTTACGAACTCGTATCCTTGTCAACATGCACCCGGTCCCAACAGTGGTATCAGAGCCGGTTAGTGTTTGATATTATCATATAATTGTTTTGCGGAACACTTTGTCATGATCTCAATTTCGAAAAATTTTCAATTATGGAAACTTTCAAATTATAATAGATTTTAGATTTAGAAATTTCAAAGTTTAGAAATCTTCATGAAATTTCGCAAACGTTTGGAATTTTCTAGTTTCTAAAATTTTATGATAATTGTGAAAACTTCCCATCTTTGGAAACTTTTCAAATTTTGGAAATTTTTCTATTTTAGAAATTTTCCAATTTTTGGAAATATGTAAGTTTTCTTTTTACCAGAAACTTACAATTATTCTGAAAAATTAATTTTGAAATCTCGCAATTTTGGGCACTTTCTTTTGAGAAAGTCTAGACAAATTCATGGACAGTTAATTGACAATTAAATTTGAATTGGTTTTTAAATTGACAACAAAATTTTTTATTTTGGATTGAGCCTCGGGGAGCCGTCCAATTTAAAGTTAGTTGTTGTAATTTAATTTCCCAATTTTTAATTAAAATTGTCATGTTTGATTTGGATTGAGCCTTGGGGAGCCGTCCAATTAGATTTACAACACATTACTTTTCTTTGGGTATCTGAGCCTCGGGGAGCCACCCTTAGAAAACAATTTGTTGTAATTAATTAAATCCATGAATAAAATATGTTGAAGAGGTGATGCTCTTACATATTGTTGTCTCCAAAATTAATTAGGAAAATGGTTTCCTATAGAGTATTCTTAAATAAGATTTTCATGAAAATAATATGTAGTTGAATTAAGGGATTTGTCTCTTAATTTAATAAGATTTGATTTAGAGAAATCAAAGTCTTGAACATATTATTTCCGAAATTAATTATGACAATTTAGGAAATTGTTTCCCAAAACAATTCCTTTAATAAAGTATGAAATTATAATTAGGAAATCCGGTTCCTAATTTAATTCATGAGACTTGATAAATTAAGTCACATACATACTTTATTAAGGAAATCGTTAGTCATGACATAATTTATGTCATGAATGTGCTTAGAAAAGATGAGACCCAAAACCCCTTACAAAATATTAAGGCTAACACCTTCCATTAATATGGTTAGAATCGGAGTTTTGTTTCTCGATTGGGTTGATGGACACATCCATGCCCGACTTGAACCTCAACATGTTCAAACCATGGAATTAGTTTATGAATAATATAGTTGGAGTCAGAGGTCAATCCTTAGTTTTGGTTGTTGGACACATCCAAGCCTGACTAAGCGGTTAAATGAGCGCCAACCATATTAAAACTATTTCTTGATTAATGGGTCAGCCTTAAGCTTGGAGCATCGATTTGTTGTGCCACAACCAAGGTCGATGTAAAGAGAGGTGCAGTTGGGTGCTATGTATACTGTTACATACTTGTTAATAAGTTAACAACCCAATGATTTATGCAAACATTCAATTAGTTGATAGCATAAAGTGATAGTTACATATATGTGATGTGTAATCGGTATAATTACCTACCTTCATATCTAAGAAAAACTTGATGGTCACAGCCATGGTGGTTCTTATCTATGGTTGGATATCAACCTATTTGGAGATGTTCCTACGATCTCCCGAATTGATAATAAGGGTGATTCAATTTGAAAAATAAATAGGATTTTATAAATGTATGTTGATACATTCTTTAATCAATCTTCTCACATAAACTCAATTTGTATTTCTAGGTTAATCACTCGATCATGTCTTCTCTGAACTTGCGTTCCATTTTGGACACCAATAAACTGACTGGGCCAAACTTCATGGACTGGCTTCGAAACCTGAGGATAGTCGTCAAGGCAGAGAAGCTTGCTTATGTCCTTGAAAATCAACTTCCCAACCATCCTCCAGAGAATGCAACTCCAGACCAATTGTTGGCCTATCAGAAACATGTGACCGATTCTGAAATGGCGGGTTGCATCATGCTAGCATCTATGGTACCTGAGCTGCAAAAGCACATGAGCATATGGATGCTTATACCATCATCTTCCATCTTCATGAGTTATTTGAAGAGCAGGCGAGATCCGAAAGGTTCGAGGTCTCCAGACTCCTCTTCACCTAAGATGCAGGAAGGCACTTCTGCCTCACATTCGTGTTAAAGATGTTGGGGTACATTGAGCGACTGGCACACTCGGCTTTGCAATGGATCATGAACTAAGTATTGACTTAATTCTGAATTGTCTGCCCAAAAGTTGTTCACAATTTGTGATGAACTATCGGATGAACAAGCTGGAGACTACCATTCCTGAGTTAATCAACATGCTGAAGGCTGTTGAGCCCCTGTAAAGCAGGATCAAAAGCGGTACTGTTAGTTGGTTCCTCGAAGAAAGGTTCTAAGAGGAAGGCCAAAGAACAGAAC
Source organism: Boesenbergia rotunda (assembly GCA_024364735.1). Classification (NCBI taxonomy): domain Eukaryota; kingdom Viridiplantae; phylum Streptophyta; class Magnoliopsida; order Zingiberales; family Zingiberaceae; genus Boesenbergia; species Boesenbergia rotunda. The sequence goes on from JAGFNQ010000897.1 coordinate 2,805, forward strand.
AAAGGGAAGAAGAAAAAGGCCAAAAGACTGAAAAGAAACCAAAAGGAACTTGCCATCATTGTGGCAAGGAGGGTCACTGGCGAAGAAACTGCAAGGTTTATCTTGAGTCCTTGAAGAAGAAGGCATCCGATGCCCCTTCCTCTTCAGGTATCTTCGTTATTGAATGTCACTCTATTTCCTCAGATACCTGGGTACTTGATACTGGGTGTAGCTCACATATATGTAATGACATACAGGGGCTAAGGAATAGAAGAAGACTCGTCAAAGGAGAAGCAAATTTGAGAGTTGGAAACGGAGCAAAGATTGCTGCTGTTGCCATCGGAACCTATTTGCTAAAGCTCCCCACTGGACGTGTCTTAGAATTGGATAATTGTTATTTTGTTCCTTCATTAATAAAGAACATTGTATCTATTTCATGTTTGAATGAAAAAGGTTATCATTTAACTTTTAGTAACAATTGTTGTTACATAACTTTAAATGGCGTTCTTTATGGGAATGGAACTTTGTGCAATGGCATCTACACGTTAGATTTATCCAGTGACGTTTTCAATATCGAAGTTAGCAACAAACGTGCTCGAATAGATAATCGAATAGACTCCTACACGTGGCACTGTCGTCTTGGCCATATAAGTAAGAAACGCATGACCGAATTACACCGATGTGGAATTTTGGAATCATTTGAACCCGGTTCATTTGATACATGCGAATCGTGCTTAAAAGGCAAGATGACCAAATTACCCTTTCCCGGAAAAGGTAATCCAGTGGGAGAGTTGCTTGGTCTAATACATACCGATGTATGCGGACCAATGTCAACTCAAGCACAAGGAGGCTATAACTACTTCATCACCTTTATCGATGATCACTCACGATTCGGTTATGTGTTCTTGATGAAACACAAATCTGAAGCTTTTGATAAATTCAAAGAATTCAGAAATGAAGTAGAGAAACAACTTGGCAAAAGTATTAAAATACTTCGATCCGATCGGGGTGGAGAATACTTAAGTCAAGAGTTTCAAGATTATCTTAGGGACAATGGGATATTATCCCAATGGACTCCGCCGTATACACCACAGCATAATGGTGTATCTGAGAGGCGCAACCGAACCTTGATGGACATGGTTAGGTCGATGATGAATCATGCAACTCTTCCAAAATCCTTTTGGGGCTATGCACTTAAGACAGCTGTTTACTTGCTAAACAGAGTCCCGACCAAGGTAGTCTCTACTACTCCATATGAGATTTGGAATAGTAAGAAACCTCACTTAACTCACCTTAAGATATGGGGTTGTCCTGCTTATGTGAAGCGGATTGATCAGACAAATTGGATGCTAAGTCTGATAAATGTCTATTTATTGGATACCCTAAGGAAACGAAGGGTTACCAATTCTATCATCCCTTGGAACAAAAGGTGTTTGTTTCAAGGCATGCTGTATTTCTAGAAAAAGAATTTCTTTTACAAGAAAACAGTGGGAGTGGCATTGAACTTGATGAAGTTCAAGAAACTCCAATAGACATTACAGAGACACCTAGTCTAGACCCACAACCGAAACTCATAGTGATGAGCTATCAGTTGAACCTAAAACTACACCACCTCTTCGTAGGTCTGATAGGACACGCAACATTCCAGAGAGATACGGATTTCTCGTAAGTGAATCGAACGACGTGTTGCTCATTGGTGATGACGAACCTATCAGTTATGAAGATGTTCTGAAAAGTTCAGAAAGGGACAAATGGCTTGAGGCCATGAAGTCGGAAATGGATTCCATGTACGAAAATCAAGTATGGGACTTGGTTAACCCACCTGAAGGGATTAAACCCATAGGGTGCAAGTGGGTTTTCAAGAAGAAAACCGACATGGAAGGTAATGTTGTTACCTTTAAGGCTAGATTAGTGGCAAAAGGATATCGTCAGAAACAAGGAATTGATTATGACGAAACCTATTCGCCAGTAGCTATGCTTAAATCCATTCGGATGCTCCTAGCCATAGCAGCTCATTATGATTATGAGATATGGCAAATGGATGTGAAAACAGCTTTCCTTAATGGAAACCTGCTTGAGGATGTATACATGATACAACCTGAAGGTTTCACATCGGTTGATAAAACCAAAGTATGCAAGCTTCGACGATCCATATATGGACTGAAGCAAGCATCTAGGAGCTGGAACATCCGTTTTGATGAGACAATCAAAGAGTTTGATTTCTCACAAAATCCTGACGAACCTTGTGTGTACAAGAAGGTTAGTGGGAGTGCAGTCGTATTCCTAGTATTATATGTCGATGACATCTTACTTATAGGAAACGATATATCAGTTTTACAGACAGTTAAAATTTGGTTGTCCAAAACTTTCTCCATGAAAGACCTGGGAGAAGCAACCTATATCCTTGGGATTAGAATCTATAGAGATAGATCAAAACGGTTGCTTGGTCTTTCGCAGTCTACATATATAGACCGAGTGCTAAAAAGGTTTAGCATGTCGGAATCCAAGAAAGGTTACCTTCCCATCAGGCATGGGATCAACCTTTCGAAGTCTATGTGTCCGCGCACAGAAGACGAGAGGATTTGCATGAATAAGATTCCCTATGCATCCGCAATAGGATCTATCATGTATGCTATGTTATGTACAAGGCCCGATGTATCATATGCTTTGAGTGTCACAAGCAGATACCAGTCGGATCCAGGAATGGATCATTGGGCGGCTGTCAAGACAATCCTTAAGTACTTAAGAAGAACTAAGGATGTGTTCCTAATATATGGAGAAGGAGATATGGTAATACGTGGGTATACAGATGCCAGTTTCCAGACAGATAAGGATGACTCCAAATCACAGTCTGGATACGTATTTACTTTGAATGGAGGCGCAGTAAGTTGGAAAAGTTCCAAACAAGACACCGTAGCGGATTCTACCACGGAAGCGGAGTATATCGCAGCTTCGGAAGCAGCAAAGGAAGCAGTTTGGATCAAGAAGTTTGTCTCAGAACTTGGTGTGGTTCCAACCATTGATGAAGCAGTGCCGGTTTACTGCGACAACAATGGAGCTATTGCACAAGCGAAGGAACCAAGGTCTCATCAACGATCCAAACACGTGCTTCGACGCTATCATCTGATCAGAGAGATTATAAGTAGGAATGACATACAAATTGAGAAAATCCCACTGAAAGGAATTTAGCGGATCCTTTAACTAAGGCCTTGCCTCAAAACAAGTTTGAGGGTCATGTTAGAGCCTGTGGTATTGGATACCGTAGCGATTGGCATTAGGCCAAGTGGGAGTTTGTTAGTGATATGAGAGAAGTGTCCTAAGGCAATCGCCTTATGATTGTAAACATTTATTTCAATAAATGATAATTCACTATTTGAGTATACATGTTTGTGTATTTGATTGGGATCTTAAACTCATCTACTGAATGTCCGCCATACAATTCACAGCATAAGAGAATTTGTGATGGGATCGCAACTAGTGATTATCTCTAAATGTGCAAATGTGAAGTGTTGGAAATATCCCTAGTCGATGAATTGATAAATACGGACATTATCAATTCTGTTGAGACTAGCATGGGTTATTCTCTAATCAGCTGATTCTCACTGGCTGGTGACATTGGGATGTCCGGAGATAAACATGGATGCTAGTTAAGGGAACTAGTTCATTGGAGTGACTAGCTATAAGACTTCATATGGAATCTACATATAGATATGTCAATGAAGATCTTACTGTGGCTTAAGTGCGATGTTCCTTTGACTTGCGGTGTACAAGTCATCTTGGTCATGGAGACTTATACTTTGACATCTTAAGCAAGCATCTCCAAGGAGGTGTGGACCCAGGATGATCGGGTATAAGCCGAAGTGCTCGAAGATGTTTGAACAGCCTACAAAGGATTCACCACTCCTTGCGAGGAGATGTATACCCAGGCCTATCGTCGGATTGTTACTCAAAGCCTCTGGCCAGAGCATATCATGTTAAGAGTGCGAGTCTCTTAAATACATGAGAGTAATTAGAAATCCAAAGGACGAGAAAGACACTACTTGGGCTAGGTGTGACGTAGTCAGCCTAGTGGGGACTGACACCATTGACCGTGTCCTGAACCAAGTGGGTATAAGGTGGTGAAGGGAATGGGGCACGATTCATTAGAGCTGCTGAAGGGTTTCAGAATAATTTCTTCTGAGGTCAAACCGTTGATCTTTCGATTAATTGGGGATCATGATGTACTACTAGGTGCCACTCATGATCGTTCTATAATTAGTTAAATTATAGACGGCCAACATAAATCGAAAGCCTATTTAGTCACACGCACTACGAGTAATCCGAGGGATTTAAAATGAGTTGAAAATTGGATTTTTCGATCAAGAGAAAAAAAGTCGAATCTGAGTTAGTCAGAGGCGCAATGGAAGCTAAAAATGGCTAAGTCTTTTGAAGGCTTTTTGGGCGAATTAAATGAGTTTAATTCGCGGCGGTTCGGGTTGGTTTGGCCGGCCAAAGAGGGTGTCAAAACCCCCTTTGGTGGCCGGCCACAATAAGAGGAGAAAACCAATTAATTTTGGTTTAATTAATAAAATAAATCTAGTGCGATTTATTTTATAAATTATGGATAAATAAATTTGTATAGAGAAATTTATATAAATAAAATTTATAGAAATTTATTCTTTTATGGAAGATTAAAATAATCCATGAATTGGTTTATTTTAATTTTATAAAATCAATTATGAATTGATTTTTCCATAATAAGAAAGTTTATAAATTTCTTATAAAAATTTATTCCATAATTTAAAGAGAAGAAGAATTAGTTTTATTATAAATTGGTTTATAATAAAGACTCGGTTTAAACGGAATAATTAATAAGAAAATTTATAAGATAAATTTCTTATAACTAATTCCGTTAAATCCGTTAATTCGGTTTAGAGGGAGACTTAGCAAAGGAGTTGCTACTATATAAAGGAACCAAAGGCTAGCCCTTATTTCTAATTAAGAGATTAATTATTCTCTCCCTCTCTCTCTTAATCTCTCCTCTCCTCCTTCTCCCTCTCTTCCCTTAGGGCCGGCGCCCACCCTAGCTCCCCTAGGGCCGACGCCCAACCTACATCCAAGGTGGTGGAGGCCGTGAGCTTCAAGAAGAAGAAGGAGAACCCGAACACGAAGAAGAAGAAGCGGATAGCGATTCCTCTCTTCCCGGAATTCGATTCCGTTACTTCGTTGGTTAGTTTTCCATTATTTTCTCTTATTCTTCTAGTTGTGCCTTCCGAGAATCTAGTAGTTCTCGTCGGCACAAAACTCGTGACTTGGCGAAGTCATCCCGAAGAGAACTCGGCGTGGACGCGAATAGAGGCGGAGCTTCCAAGGGACGCTACGGTTGGATCTCGTCCCTTTTCTTCGAGTTACGTGAGGTATAAAAGTAAATTAGTTTACTTTTCGCAAAATTTTATTTTATGATTATGTCAACACACCATAGGGATGCATGCTAGATACGAAGTTAAAATAATTTAGGAAATTATTTTATGCAAACTCTTCCGCTGCACGTAAAAATTTTAAATTTTACGAACTCGTATCCTTGTCAACATGCACCCGGTCCCAACAATTAGAGCGTCTGACAGTGAATTTGAATTAAAGTTCAGCTCCTGATCGGTCCCCAGACCGATCAGAGAGGACCCTGATCGGTCACCAGACCGATCAGGATGGGTCCAGACCGATCAGACTCCAGTCTGATCGGTCCCTAGTGAGAAATCAGAAATCACGACTTCTTCGTGATCGATCACCAAACCGATCCAAGTCTTTCCAGCTTCGCAGTCCAAACCTCCTGATCGGTCCTAGGACCGATCAGGGTGTGGCCTAATCGGACTGGTGACCGATCAGGCCACTCTCCAACCGATCAGGATCCAGCCTGATCGGTTATAGTGAGAAGCTCGCGACAATTGATCGTTCACCAGAACGATCTGAATAGTATCCCTGATCGGTCACTAGACCGATCAGGAGTCGATCAGTAGCCCAACAAGGTCACTGTATGCTCCCTGATCGGTCACCAGACCGATCAAACATAGCTGGATCGGTCACCAGACCGATCCAAGAGGGAACACCGTGCCAACATCCCTGATCGGTCTCTAGACCGATCCAAGCAAGGCCAACTCCACTCAAAGTCAAGAGAACGTGCTCCCAGCCTTCTCTGACTCATGCTCAGTCCCCCGGACCAAGACTCCATGCCCAGTCTCACTCACTGGGACTTCAACCTAGCTTCCCAAGCTAGGACCTGGCCCTCCAAGTCAAGGTTTCATCCAACCTAGCCCTCCAAGCTAGGACCTAGCCCTCCAAGTCAGGATTTCATCCAACCTAGCTCTCCAAGCTAGGACCTGACCCTCCAAGCCAGGATTTCATCCAACCTAGCTCTCTCCAAGCTAGGACCTGACCCTCCAAGCCAGGATTTCATCCAACCTAGCTCTCCAAGCTAGGACTTTTCACACCTAGCCCTCCAAGCTGGGACTTTTCACACCTAACCCTCCAAGTTAGGACTTTTCACACCTAGCCCTCCAAGCTAGGACTTTATACACCTAGCCCTCCAAGCTAGGACTTTTTCACACCTAACCCTCTAAGTTAGGACTTTTCACACCTAGCCCTCCAAGCTAGGACTTTTTCCCACCTAACCCTCCAAGTTAAGACTTTTCACACCTAGCCCTCCAAGCTAGGACTTTTCACACCTAGCCCTCCATGCTAGGACTTTTTCACACCTAACCCTCCAAGTTAGGATTTTTCACACCTAGCCCTCCAAGCTAGGACTTTTCACATGCCAGCGTGCGATCTCCCGATCCACCTGGACTTAATTCGAATTCAACCAAACTTGAATCAAACTTAAATCCGTGTCAAACACCAAAACAACAATCAGGGTCAGACTGCATCAACACTCATGCCATCCTTCACCGGACCCAAAGCCGTCTAGCTAAGTCTATGTGTATCCTGCAAACCTGTAAACTCATATACACATATCAAATACAAGGGTGAACCTAACTTAAACCCTATGCCCAAATATCAAAACACATGGTCACTCCGGACCATAGATTGCTCCAACAACTTATGCTCTCGTAGCTCGATTAGAGTCTATCCGGATCTTATTGGGATATGCCACTCACATAGGCTTTAAACTTCATCAGATAGGTGTGAAATCAACATTTCTAAATGGATTTATTAAGGAAGAAGTTTATGTCGAGCAACCACCCGATTTTGAAAACATAGATTACCCAAATCATATTTATAAATTAAAGAAAGTCTTATATGGGTTAAACAAGCTCCCCGAGCTTGGTATGAAAGACTCTCATCCTTCTTAATCTCTAAGGGCTTTAAATGGGGAACAATTGATGCAACTCTATTTCTAAAGTCTAAAGATAAAGATATTTTTATTGCCCAAGTTTATGTTGATGATATTATTTTTGGTTCAACAAATAATGAGCTTCTTCATGAATTCATCAAACACATAGAAAATGAGTTTGAAATGAGTTTAGTTAGAGAGTTGACTTTCTTTTTAGGATTACAAGTCAAACAACCTAATGAAAGAACTTATGTCTATCAAACAAAGGATGCTAAGAAAATTATCAAGAAATTTGATTTGGAAAATGTTAAAGTAGTGTCTACTCCCATTGGAACAAATATCAAGATAGATAGTGATCATAAGAGAAAGTTAGTCAATCTAAAGCAATATAGAAGCATGACTGATAGTTTGATATACCTAACCGCTAGTAGACCAGATATACTATTTGCGATAGACATGTGTGCAAGATATTAATCTTGTGCCAAAGAATCTCCCTTAGTAGTGGTAAAAAGATTCTTTAAATATATCAAGGGCACTCTCAATGTCAGTCTTTGGCACCCTAGAACTCAAAATATTGATTTATGTGGGTACACCAATTTTGATTATGCGGGTTGCAAATTGGATAGGAAGAGTACTAGTGGTGGATGTCAATTTCTTGGATCTTTCCTAGTGTGTTGGAGTAGTATAAAGCAACAATGTGTTGCTTTATCTACAACCGAGGCCAAATATGTGGTTATGGTTGGTTGTGTAGCTCAATTACTTTGGATGATGCATACCTTAGAGGATTATGAGCTTCATTACTCCAAGGTCAATGTTTTTTGTGATAATGTGACCACTATTAATTTAACCAAAAATCCGGTGTATCACTCTAGGACAAAACATATTGAAGTGAAGCATCACTTCATTAGAGATCATGTGGCAAGAGGTATCATTGAATTACATTATGATGAATCAAAATCCAACCTTGCCGACATATTTACTAAGCCTCTACCCGAAGCGAAGTTCACCTCTCTAAGGAGAGGACTTGGTATGTGCTTTGTAGAAGTATAACATTAGCTTTGTGTGATTTAATATTAAGATAGTACTTCAACATATCTCACAAAACCCTAGGGGGCCTTGCTTGTGTATTTTCTCATTTCATCTCATATTGCCTTGATTTATGATTGTAATTATGCATATGAGTTGTTAGGATGATACAAATAATTCACTTATGCTAATGACATTTTGATGAGTTATTAGATGTATCACTTTAATAATCAAAGACCAACTATGGGGAAAGCAAATGTTTAATTAATGGATATATTGCCCATAGAACATAGTTGGATATTTTAAAAGTTTTGAAAACCATTCTATGTTCTACGTATGGTGATATAGATTTAAAAAATATATGGTTTCAAAACTAGGTTTTAAAGTTGATACATAACTTAAGTGTGTTTTAATATTTGAGGTTTGATCAAAAAATTTTAAAAATATTTTGACTTTTGATGAAAACATATTTTTCCATATTAGAGGATATCAAAAGAGATATATTTGTAAAATTTTGTATGTTTTCAAATTTTTTGGAATGTTTCATGCATTTCTGAAATTCAGCAAGAAAGCTGATTTCAGAAAACCAGTCGACTGGTATAGTCTTGTCCAGAAACTAAGGTTTTCGATGTATCAGTCGACTGATAATTCTATTCCCTGCATCAGTTGACTGACTCATGGACTAGTCGATTGATGTTGCGAATCTTTAAAAGAATCGCCTGCGAAGGGGTGGCCGAACCTGTTAGGATGTATACTAAAACCTTTGCTTTTGGTTAAAGTACATCTACATTTTAAAAGAGAATCGCAAAATCACACGGTGCATATTTATATTAGTATGTGCACAAAATGTCTGATACTTTACATTGTAGATAACATGGTGCGTGGTGACGCACAAAAGATCATGTTATCAGTTTCTTGCAGAAGTATAAGAAAAAGACTCACAACTGAGATGGAGTTGGACAAACCATCGGGATGGTTGTAGTGTAATTAGTGTGGTTTGTCTTAACCATAGAATTACACTAGTGCACTTTGTGTGCATTGAGTAGGATAAAAAAAGAGGTCATCCAATTTTGTACTGACTTTATAAATAGGATTAGACCTCGGTTTATATTATGGAGTACGATCTCTAAATCTCGAAATAATAACGGGCACATGTATTTAATTAATTATTACTTTGATTTACCAATGGACGAGATCTATTTTGTTAGATCAATGGGTAATAATATTATCTACATGGTGTGCCATTGATTATTGATGGAATCCATGTCCTAGTGAGTCGGGATGATGATGCTGTTGGGTTTTAGGCCATTGGATGGTGCGCATGGAATCTATCCGTTGTTGTGTCCTTGGATTAAAATTTCATTAATTGAAATTAATCCGGACACATACCAAACTTCCAAGCGACCATTTCGTTGTCATGCTAATGCCTTGAGCGATCGTTTGAACAAACTTGTTGTTCAAGCAATTCGACTCTTCTAATCGGTTAGCCACGGAAAAGACAAAGACATAAGATTGCTAGTTTTTGTGTTTTACAATCGGGGTCCAAGTTAATTATTGAATAATTAACAACAACGAGGAAAGATAAAGAACAAGAATGAATAAGATAAATTCATACCTCTTGATCTTCTATTGTATGACCTCCCTCTTCTTGGACATCGTGTGGGTGACGATCTCCCAAGAATTTAAGCCTCCTAGACCACACTTCTCTTTCTCTCTTACTTCCGCCAATCCACAAAGAAAAAGAAGCTTTCTTCCCCTCCTTTGTGCCGTCGGCCACCACCTCTTCCTCTCCTTCTTGTTGCGCCGCCGACCACCACCTCCATGGATGAAGATCCTCGCCGGCCACCAAGGAGAATTCTCCTTCCCTTGCTAAAGCCGGCCACCAAAGGAAACAAAGGGAGAGGCATCTCCCTTTGTGCGTCGCCCAACCCTAAACCCTAGGATTTTGCCGCCGGCCAAGAGGGAAGGAGAGAGGAGGAGGGAAAACAAAGAGATTAAACCTAAGAGTTATAAAACCAAAGAAGTTATTATTTTGGGTCTAGGCTTCATGAGGTATTTATAGGCTACAATAGAGACCATGAGGAGGAGTTGGTTCTTGGCCACCTTACGGATTTTTTTAGCCACAAAAATTTTTAGCCACAAAAATTTTTTAGCCACAAAAAAATTTTTTAGCTACAAAAATTTTTAGCCACAAAATCGGATCCGTTAATAATGATCCAATCGACTAAAGGATCATTATTGAATTACCTTACTGTTGGTGTAGACAGCACCCAAGTCGAACCTATGTTTTGATAATGGCAAAGGGTTCAAAAGTTAAGATATAATGTTGATCTAACATATTTACTAAGTGTACAGGAAAAGAAGCTCTAGGTACACTAGGCACGAAATCCTGGTCGAGGACTGGGCACGAAGCCCTGGCAAGGAGCTGGGCACCGAAGACCTGCTCGGAAGGTGGGCACGAAGTCCTGATCGAGGACTGGGCATGAAGCCCTGGTAAGGAGCTGGGTACCGAAGACCTGGTCAGGTGCATCGGGCAAAAGTCCAACCGGAGGAGCCGGTTGGCAAAAGGTAAACTCTCCTGAGAGGAGTAGGTGAGGACGCGTTCCCCGTCGAGGGAATAGTAGGCGTCAGCTCGACCTAGGGCTCCATTTTGGAGACCCAAAGTCAGAACCAAGATAGTTACGACTGTAAAATGTACTAACATGCTTGCTTTGTTTTGTTTGGTACTAACCCTGGATGCAGGACCGAAGGAACGAATCTCTGCAGCTCAGAACGCTCCAAAGGAGAGGAGCAGCAGCTGGGTTGGGCGCCCGAGAGGTCCCGGGCGCCCTAAGTCAAAGCCAAACAAAGAGTTAGCAAGAAAACGCTTCGGAAGCCTATGCTCCCGGGCGCCCCCTTGCTCCCGGGCGCCCCGGATGCCTCGGGCGCCCCGGGCTCAAGCCAACGAAGCAGATAGAGTCAAGCCAGCGAGAAGCCAGCGGACCGAGTCAACCCGGGCGCCCCTGCGTCCCGGGCGCCCACAGTCAACTCTCAGCCCTATTCAAGTGGGATAAGGGCTGACCGAGACTTGTCCGAATCGACTGACACGTGGGGGGGGGGGGCACCCCCAACGTTCAGGGCACCCCAGGAGGCTATAAATAGCCCCTCGACCCCAAGGCTTCACATAACACATCTTTCCAACGCTATTACGCTCTTCGACTCAAGCGCTCTGCTCCAGAAGCCTTCCATCTCGAAATTGAAGCGCCAACGACGACTTGACGCACCGAAGTACGATCCATACCAGGCGTCGATCACGAAGAGTAACTCTGTTTTCATTTACTACAAAATTTCTGTATCATTCTCTGTAAAACACTTTGCGCATTATAGAATTGCTCGCAGTAAACGGTCAAGGACTGTGGGCCTTGGAGTAGGAGCCGACCGCGACTCCGAACCAAGTAAATCTTTGTGTTCGTGTCTTTCTTTGTGTTTTTAATTTCCGCTGCTTATTCTCTTAAGGTTTTATCCGAAAATGTTTTACGATATTCACCCCCCTCTATCGTTATTCTTGATCCAACAAGTGGTATTAGAGCGGGGAAGCTCAAATCTGGTGCAACCACCAATTTGAGAATTTTTTTTAGATTTCTTTTAAAATTATTTTCGAATTTTCATCGTTAATCGAGGTTGGTGCAACACCCCTCGATAAATATTTTTTTTCTTCCCGCACTACTAATCCAAGACCAAATCTTGGGATATTTCTTTCTTTTTACTCTTATTTTCAGATAAATTCTTAAATGACCATGCAAGAAGGCTTCAGTATCGCAAGACCGCACTCTTCAGTCGGGAGGACTTCTCCTACTGGAAGAGCAAAATGGAGGTCCACCTGAAAACTCAGGTGGGCATGTGGATAATCATCCAGTCAGGACTGGAAATACCAAGGAAAGCTGACGGAGTACAACAATCTTACACTGAATGGGATGCTGCACTCAAAAAGAAAATTGAAGCCGATGCCAAAGCGACCCAAACACTCCAATGCAGCTTAACCAAAGAGGAGCTGAACCGGGTGGGTCCATTCAACAGCGCCAAAGAACTCTGGGGTAAGCTGATCGAACTACACGAAGGAACCTCCGACACCCGAATCAGCAAGAGGGACCTTCTGCTGAACAAGCTGTATACCATCAAGATGAACGACGGCGAATCAGCTGCTCAGCTCCATGCCAGAATTCAGGAGCTAATGAATGGTCTACACACCATCAGTCACAAGGTAGAAAATCATGACCTAATAAGGTACGCCCTTAACGCTTTCCTAAGAAACACCTTGTGGGCATCTATGGTAGATGCGTACAAAGTTTCAAGGGATCTTTCAAAAATTAAGTTAGATGAACTATTTTCTGAATTAGAATTGCATGAGCAGACTAACTACAATCTGGCCGAGAAAGACATTGCCTTTATTGCAGGTAAAGCTGGAAAGACAACCAAGAAGAAACTTCAACCTGCACCCGAGTCTGATTCAGACTCAGACTCAGAAGACAACGAAGGAGATCGACCCAAGCTGGTCTGGCTTGCCCGGAATTACTACAAGGAATTGAAGAATCAATCCAACAGAAGAAAAGCCAGCAGAAAGAAGGACGATCCAGCTGAACCAACAAAGAACAAATCAAGTGTGACTTGTTTCGAATGCAACAAAAAGAGTCATTTCAAATCGGAATGCCCTAACCTAAAGGAAGCCAAGAAAGCAAGAAGAAAGAAGGCTCTTCAAGCAACGTGGAACGTGTCTTCCTTCGAAGAAGAAGAAGAGACCCCACAGTCGAACCTGCTTGCACTAACCACCTCAGAAGAAATCGAGACCGAGTCAGAATCGGAGCCAGATGACGGCAAACTCACGTTTTCAGAGGATGGCGGAATCATTGTAAGTGGTTTTTCAAGAAGTCAATTAAACGAATTAATTACATATCTTTCTCGAGACTTGGCAAAAGCTAAACTCTGAGTCAAATCTCTCCGACAGGAAGTAAAACTCCTGAAAGAGGGAGCTGACTCTGGATCCTTAACTGAGAAGGTTCAAGAAGGAACCTCTACTCAAGTTGAAAAACTTGAGAAAGAGAACTCCTCCTTGAAAACTCAAGTCAAGGACCTCAGAACAACATTAGAATGGTTCACTTCTGGTTCCAAGGGTCTAGACATGATTCTTGGAAAACAGAAGTCGGTTCTAAATCGATCCGGATTAGGCTATAGAACCAAATCTAGACAAAGATCCTACTATGCTGTACTGAACCAGTCCAGACCTAAAATTCAGGCATGGGTACCCAAACTATGCCTGAACAAACAAACTGGATCAAATCAGTATTGGATCCCCAACGACAAGATTCACATCATGCCGAACCATTATCGTGGCTTTAGTGCAGGGGGATCCAAATTAAAAACAATATTTATAGTTAGATAAATTTCAATTCTTTTTTTCAAATTGCATGATTGCTTGTTTATTTAATTTCTGCAATCTACCATGCTTAGACTTAGGAATTGTTAGTTTAAGGACTGAACCAACTTAACTGAAATTTGAACAACATAGTATTGGGTGGCGGTGAGATGATAGTACGTTAGGGAAGCCAATTCTAATAAGGTCAAGTATACTCTACTTGGTCTCTTTAGACTGGTGAAACTAGCCGAAGCTACCGATCCAAGACCCGAGCTAGTTAGTCTAGAATTTTTCAAAAAATAATTTTGAAAATGAAATTTCATTAAAAGGCTTTGTCAAGGAAAGGGTTAATGATCGAATAAGGCTACGGCTAAAGAAGGCCTAGTGCCTCGCCAAAACCTGGAAGCCAATTTTTGAAATTCAAATTCAAATTATTCTTTGTAAAATTCTAATCTAACATAAATTTTCAGTTAATTATAGATACAAATATTTTTTTAAATAAACTCAAAATCAACTGTTTTTAAAATTAATTTAACTTTTTCAAAATAAATCATGATTTAAAAAAAAAATTTATCTACTAAAACCTGTCTCACAGAACCTATAAGGCTAACGTGATTGATAACCCTAGATTTGGGTGAGACAGACTAGGCTGTGAAAATCAATTTAGGCTATTCTTGATTCTAATTGGATCCAAATCAACAAAACTCTTTATGTGTAGGAACATAAAGATTTGGACCAATGGATGTTGGATAGCGGATGCTCCAGACATATGACTGGGGATAAATTGAAATTCACCAAACTCAAGTTCAAAAACCTAGGCTCAGTAGCATTTGGCAACAATGCTACACTCAAGGTGATTGGGTCAGGTAATATTGAACTTAAATCTGACTTTGTTATTAAGAAAGTGCTTTTGGTTGAAAATTTTAAATTTAACTTGCTTAGTATAAGTCAATTGTGTGATACTGGTTATGTAGTTACCTTTACCAGTTCTAACTGCCTGATTAGAAACTTGCAAGACTCAGAAATCATGCTTAAGGGCACTAGGAAAAATAATGTTTACACTATAAACCTACCTCTAGTACCTAAGTGCATGTTAACTCAGTTAGAACAATCAAACCTCTGGCATAGGAGATTAGGTCACACAAATTTGAGAATAATTTCGAAAATCACCCAACTTGGCCTAATTAAAGGTATCCCTAAAATTAAAAATCATGAAAACTTAATATGTGAATCATGTAATCAAGGTAAACAAACCAGGTCTAATCACAAACTAATTCAATCTGATCTAACTCAAACCACACTTGAGCTCCTGCACCTTGACCTATTTGATTCACATGGAGACAAGTCACTAAGCGGAAACCGGTACTGCTTAGTAATAGTTGATGATTACTCTAGGTTTACCTGGGTTAGGTTTCTAAAGACCAAAGATGAAACCCTAAACCTATTTAATGACTTTTGTAAGTTAATTGAAAATCAAAACGATACAAAAATCAAAAGACTTAGGAGTGACCACAGGGGAGAATTTGAAAATCAACGATTCGAGGAATTTTGTAAGGTAAATGGGTATATACATGAATTTTCGTGTCCTAGAACCCCCCAGCAAAATGGCATAGTCAAAAGGAAAAATAGAACCCTACAGGAAGCCGCTAGGGCTATGCTCAATGAATTCAACTTAGCTAACCAATATTGGGCAGAAGCAATTAGTACGGCTTGCTACATCCAAAATAGGGTACTAATTAACAAACAACACAATAAAACACCCTATGAATTATACTACCATAGACTTCCAAACCTACACTACCTAAGGGTCTTTGGGTGCAAAGTCCATATCCTAAACACCAAGGACTATCTAGGTAAATTCCAGTCTAAGTCAACCCCAGGCATCTTCCTAGGATATTCAACCACAAGTAGAGCCTATAGGGTTTACAACAAACAAACTAAGAAAATTGAAGGAATAACAAATTTAATATTTGATGAAGAAATCAACTCAAAATCTGATAATCCAGATCTAACTTCATCAAAAACTGATCAAGAAGATAATGAACAAACAGTTGAACCTTTAATTGAACCCTTAAATGAACTAACTATTGAACCAACTTCTGAGTCAATTGAACCAAACATTGAACCAAACATTGAACCAAATATTGAACCAAATCGACCAGCCGGACCTGAGGCTGAACCAAGTTCTAGAAAAACCAAGAAACCCAGACTTAGTCACCCTACTGATCAAATTGTGGGTGATCCAACTTTAGGAGTCAGAACTAGGTCTTCCTATAGAAACCTTAGTCAGATAGCAATGATTTCAAAAATTGAACCTAAGACTATAGAGGAAGCCCTATCTGATCCTGATTGGATCATAGCTATGCAAGAAGAATTAACCCAATTTGAAAGGAACCAAGTCTGGGAACTAGTACCTAAACCTGAGGGCAAATACGTCATTGACACTAAGTGGGGTTTTAGGAATAAGTTAAATGATCAAGGAGAGATAGTCAGAAATAAAGCCCGCTTAGTAGCGAAAGGATTCAGTCAGGTAGAAGGGTTAGATTATGACGAAACCTATGCCCCAGTAGCTAGACTTGAGTCCATTAGGATGTTATTAGCCTTTGCATCCCATAAAGAATTTGAACTATACCAAATGGATGTAAAGTCAGCCTTTCTAAATGGATTCATTAAGGAAGAAATCTATGTAGGACAACCCCCTGGTTTTGAGGACTTAGAAAGACCTGACCATGTTTACAAACTTACTAAAGCACTCTATGGACTAAAACAAGCACCTAGGGCCTGGTATGAATGCTTATCAACCTACCTAACTTCTAAAGAATTTAAACAAGGACAAATTGACTCAACCCTATTTATTAAAACCTTAGGAAAAGAAATCTTAATTGCCCAAATCTACGTCGATTACATAATCTTTGGGTCTACTAACTCAAATTTCTTAAAAGAATTCGTTAAAATAATGGGAAATGAGTTTGAAATGAGCTTAGTTGGTGAGCTTAACTTCTTTCTACGGTTACAAATTAAACAAACTAGGGATGGAAACTATGTCCATCAGTCCAATATGCTAAAGAGTTAATAAAGAAATTTAAAATGGATAACTCTAAAAGCATAAGTACCCCAATGACCACAAATGTAAAAATAGATAGTGACCCTGATGGTAAACCAGTAGATCTTAAACTTTATAGGAGTATGATTGGAAGTCTACTGTATCTTATGGCCAGCAGACCTGATATCGTTTTTGCTGTAGGAAAGTGTGCTAGATATCAAACCTATGCTAAGGAAACACACTTAGCAGCCCTAAAAAGAATACTAAGATATATTAAGGGCACCCGAAATGTAGGGATTTGGTATCCTAGGACCTCAACCTTCGATTTGTCAGGATACTCAGATTCTGACTACGCTGGTTGTAAATTAGAAAGAAAGAGCACAAGTGGAAGCTACCAACTGTTAGGAAATAGTCTAGTAAGTTGGTGCAGCAGAAAACAACATTGTGTAGCTCTATCCACGACTGAAGCTGAGTATGTTGCCTTAGGAGAGTGTGTAGCACAACTATTATGGATGATGCACACTCTTAAGGACTTTTAGCTTAACTACACCCAAACTCAGGTCTTCATTGACAATATAAGCTCAATTAATCTAACTAAAAACCCAATCTAACATTCCAGAACTAAGCACATAGAAGTTAAACACCACTTTGTGAGAGATCATGTAGCCAGGGGTGAGATAGTCCTTAAGCATGTAGACTCTAAGTCTAACTTAGCTGACATATTCACCAAACCCCTACCTGAGTCTGAGTTCAGCTCACTAAGAAGGCAGTTAGGATTATGCTTGGTAGAATAGGTTTACTCTATTTTTTGGTTTTTAAATTGCTTTACTGGCTTTTTCAGTTTTTAAAATAATTTAAAAAACCGCTTTACTTCATCAACTTTAAATTAGTTTGAAAAATCTTTTTAGCTTTTTCTTTTTAATAATTTTTGACTTAATTTTATTTTAAAAACTCCCCCCTTCAAAACTAGGACTTTTTCGCAAATGGACTTAGCCTAGGCCCTAACCCTAGAACTGCATGCACCTATAGATTTAGAAGCCAGCATCTCACAAGCACCTTAGGGTACTTTTGACTGATAACCTAGAATGGGTTGAGTTGCTTAAGTCTTTGCCTTAATTCAAGATGTAGATCAGTGCATCTGCAGTAATTGGGGTACTAAATACAACTTAAACAGTAATCAGGTTAAGTGCCAAGTTTAGAAAATCTAACTTGAATAGAACACTTAACTTGACTAACCCTAGCGAAAACTAGTGTTTATAACAGTTAGTTAGTAGCTAATTGGGTTAGACAGGACCCTACAGAGATAATTTCAATTGATTTGATTCAGTTTACATCTTGAATTGGTTCAGTACAGCACATTATTCTTTTGTTATATCCTTATGCAATTTATTTATTTTAGCTATGCTGCTTTGCTTTTGATATTTGGCAAAGGGGGAGAGATAGGAAAAGAGAGAAGCTTTAAATTTTTTCAAAATTCAAAACTTTATCCTTTCTTATCAAAAAGTTTAAGCTAAGTGTTTTTTTTCAAAACTGCTTTCAAAGTATTTAAGTTAAGTGTTTTTTTCAAAACTGCTTTTAAAGTATTTAAGCTAAGTGTTTTTTTTCAAAACTGCTTTCAAAGTACTTAAGCTAAATTTGTTCAAAACTGTTTCAAAAGTACTTGACTTATATTGTTTTCAAAAATACTTGACTTAAATTGTTTTCAAAAATTTCTAAGTAGTACTTGACTTAAATTGTTTTCAAAAATTTCTAAGTAGTAC
This sequence comes from Boesenbergia rotunda, assembly GCA_024364735.1. NCBI lineage: Eukaryota > Viridiplantae > Streptophyta > Magnoliopsida > Zingiberales > Zingiberaceae > Boesenbergia > Boesenbergia rotunda. Next base: position 21,305 of record JAGFNQ010000897.1, read on the forward strand.
TTGACTTAAATTATTTTCAAAAAAATTCTAAGTACTTGACATAACCCAATTTCAAAATTATTTTTAAGTACTTGACCAAAGCTGCTTACAAAAGTATTTCGAAGTACTTAAACTCAAGCTATGTTCAAAACTTTTTCTAAGTATTTATCTTGAATAGAAAAGTTTCTAAAGCACTAAAGAGATTGAACTTTTTGTTAAACTTCATAAAATGATTCTACTAAGTTTTTGACTTAAATTTTTCTAAGTGTAAAGTTTCTAAGTGTCCAAATCAAAAAAAATTTTTGACCAAAATTTCTTTTGGAAAATAGCTTCTAAACCTTCTGTTGAAAAATGTTCTAAGTGTTGAAAAATCAATTCCATCTTTAGACTTAGAAATTTTTTCAAACCCCATGAACTTTTGAAAAACCTAGGGGGAGATTCCTTCCAGGGGAGGAAACTAAACTGTTATATCACCTGTTTTAATTAACTTAACTTTTTGAACCGGGTTGCCATAAATCAAAAAGGGGAGATTGTTGGTGCAGATAGCACCCAAGTCGAACCTGTGTTTTGATAATGGCAAAGGGATCAAAAGTTAAGATATAATGTTGATCTAACATATTTACTAAGTGTACAGGAAAAGAAGCCCTAGGTACACTAGGCACGAAGTCCTGGTTGAGGACTGGGCATGAAGCCCTGGCAAGGAGCTGGGCACCGAAGACCTGCTCGGAAGGTGGGCACGAAGTCCTGGTCGAGGACTGGGCACGAAGCCCTGGCAAGGAGCTGGGCACCGAAGACCTGCTCGGAAGGTGGGCACGAAGACTTGGTCAGGTGCATCATGCAAAAGTCCAACCGGAAGAGCCGGTTGGCAAAAGGTAAACTCTCCTGAGAGTAGGCGAGGACGCGTTCCCCGTCGAGGAAACAGTAGGCGTCGGCTCGACCTAGGGCTCCATTTTGGAGACCCAAAATCAGAACCAAGACAGCTACGACTGTAAAATGTACTAACATGCTTGTTTTGTTTTGTTTGGTACTTACCCTGGATGCAGGACCGAAGGAACGAGTCTCTGCAGCTCAGAACGCTCCAAAGGAGAGGAGCAGCAGCTGGGTTGGGCGCCCGGGAGGTCCCGGGTGCCCTAAGTCAAAGCCAAACAAAGAGTTAGCAAGAAAACGCTTCGGAAGCCTAAGCTCCCAGGCGCCCCCTTGCTCCCGAGTGCCACCATGCTCCCGGGTGCCCCGGATGCCTCGGGCGCCCTGGGCTCAAGCCAACGAAGCGGATAGAGTCAAGACAGCGAGAAGCCAGCGGACCGAGTCAACCCGGGCGCCCCGTGTGTCCCGGGCGCCCACAGTCAACTCTCATCCCTATTCAAGTGGGATAAGGGCTGACCGAGACTTGTCCAGATCGATTGACACGTGGGGGAGGGGGGCGCCCCCAACGTTCAGGGCACCCCAAGAGGCTATAAATAGCCCCTCGACCCCAAGGCTTCACATAACATATCTTTCCAACACTATTACGCTCTTCGACTCAAGCGCTCTGCTCCAGAAGCCTTCCATCTCGAAATTGAAGCGCTGACGACGACCTGACGCACCGAAGTACGATCCATACCAGGCGTCGATCACGAAGAGTAACTCTGTTTTCATTTACTGCAAAATTTCTGTATCATTCTCTGTAAAACACTTTGCGCATTATTGAATTGTCCGCAGTAAATGGTCAAGGACCGTGGGCCTTGGAGTAGGAGTCGATCGCGACTCCGAACCAAGTAAATCCTTGTGTTCGTGTCTTTCATTGTGTTTTTAATTTTCGCTGCTTATTCTCTTAAGGTTTTATCCGAAAACGTTTTACGATATTCACCCCCCCTCTATCGTTATTCTCGATCCAACACTCACCAACCCCCATAATAAAATATGGGCTCTAATATATTATTTGTATAAAATTCTCCCCGTGTTTAAGATATCGCATGCCCATTAATTAATTAATTAATCTAACAATTAATTAATTAACTTCTAACTCCATAAGTAGTACCACTCAACCTTATTATCATGCCGGACCAAGTCGACCTACAGGGTTTACATGATAAATTTTATGAGCTCCTCAAGGGGACATCATCATCCTAAAATAGGATACGATTTTCTTCTATAATCAACAGCACACCATACAAATAATACTATTTCCTAATTTACCGAGCCTATCGATTTAATGAATAAATCTCGCCCACTGGTAAATCAAAGAAATAAATACTAAGTACATGTGTCCGTTATTATATCGGGATTAAGAGCATGTACAAAATAATATCTTGAGGTCTGATTCAATTATATAGTCAGTATAAATTGAATCACCTCAAAGTTGGTCCGCTCAATACATTCAGAGTGTACTAGTGTAACTCTATAGTCAAGACAGACCATATCAAATTACACTACAACCATGCCAATGGTTTGTCTAAAACCATCTAGGTTGTGAGCTTCTTCTTATACTCTACAAGGGACTGATAACATGATCTTCTGTGTGACACCACACACCATATTATCTATAGTGTAAAGTATTAGACAACATGCACACACATATAAACAGATATAAAATGCAATCATGATCATGTGATTCTTATTCCAAAATGTAGATGTTCATACAAAATGTAGATGTTCATGCAATCATGATCATGTATGTTTAGGATTGGTTAATTTATTGCGCATTATCATATATTTTATTTTTGCTGGATGATATGTGGATGTGCGTAGGCTAACTCTTTGTTGCAGGCACTAATTTCAACTTATCATGGCCAAAATAATAGGTATATGTGATTGGTTATGCAATTTGTGTAATTAATTAAATCCTCGGGGTTGACGAGGCTAAATTAGGTATTTAATTTTTGTAATTAAATATGACACCTGTTTAGCCGAGCATTTATTTACTTTCGATCTAGATTGCATGTACACTCCTTCGTGGAGTATAGGATCGATGGATGTAAATATTTAGCTAGTCATCTCGGCTCGGAGATCCCTTCATGGTGGCTTACGGATGGATAGGGAGGAACGGACGAGGTGGCGATATGATTAGAGGCGCATTGGAGACCAAGGCCATGAAAGTTGGAAAATCTAGGATTATTCTTATTTGTGCTTTGGTTATGTGCTTATTGTGTGTGTGCATGTAAAATTCCTCAAAATAAATAACTAAGTGGGAGAGGGACCCTAAGGGTCCCATGGCCTTCATTACAATTTGATAAGTGATGCGAACAAGCCCACGCGTCGGCTTTGAGTGCCTTCCTCCATAACAGATAGGCTTGTTCTGCGGATCACTGGGTCAAAAAAGATTATAGAAAATTATCGAAGAGCGTGTGTACTTCCCCAACGGAAGACACATAATCGGAAATAATTTTCTTAGTGTCATGTAATGGTGAACACTTGCATACAAATAATAGTATCCTTTTCATCGGAGTCACTGCTATTATTTGTAGGGCCGAAGAGGACCAACTATAAATTTTACTTGTCAGAAAGTTAGGATGACAAGATAGTAAAATTAATGGGTAAAACCTCCTCTCACAAATGTAGAATTCGTATATGTCCACACCATCGTGACATACGAAATTCTCGGTGTTTTGAGGTGTTGGTTGATTTTGAAAATTCATTGTTTTGAGGAATCAATTTATTTTTGAAATCTAAAGTGTGTGATTGTTGTGATTCTTAGGTGTTTTAAAATGGATCTAGACCCACTTGACTTAATTCAAAGAGAAAATGAACTTAATGCCCCTACTAATAATATGGATTGGGAATTAAACCTGGACTTTGTCGAAACTGCCGAGGAATCTAAGTGTGATCTTGTCGAGTTCTGTGCTGAAAAACCTTGCGAGATTAATGATGAAAAGGAGTTTGAATATTTCAAGAAATGGTTAGAAGCAGACGAGATGACTCAGAGTCATCAACCTCAGGCTTCTTCCATATCAGTGATAAAACATCCAAACTCGATGAACTCTTCAGACATCATGATCGGGCCGCTAGGCAAGAAGTCATGAAGAACTTGACAACGACCATCATGGTTGAGGGTATGCCCGTGAGGGAACATGTTCTCAAAATGATGGCTTGACTGAAAGAGATGGAAATTCTTGGAGCACAAATTGATGGGGAAACCCAGGTCGATCTCATCCTCCAATCTCTACCAAAGAGTTTTGAGAAGTTTCGCCTAAGCTACAATATAGACAAACATTCATATTCGTGGGTAGAACTTCTGACAGAACTCGAGGCGGGAGAGACGTTTTCTCTTCAGAGTTCACAGACTTTCATTGCTCAAGGGGTTTCTACTTCTAAACCGAAAGGAAAGAAGAAGAAGAAACATGCTGGGGCAAAGAAAGTAGCAGGATTATAGGGACCTCAGAGTTGCATGAAGAAGCCGAAAGGCAATTGCTTCGTGTGTAAGCAGTCTGGACATTGGAAGGTGGACTATCCCCGCCGTCAGAGTAATAATTCAGGTATACTTTTCTCTTTTGTCATTGTAACATGTTTAGCGGTGATATCTACCGGTACCTGGTGTGTAGATACGGATGCGACTAATCATGTCTGCATCTTTTTGCAGGGGTTCTAAGAAACCCGACGAATAGCTGAGGAGGAGATTACCATCTACATGAGATAGACTACAGAGATGACTTTTTGCAGTGGTTATGTCTTTTAGATAGGATGATAAAGTTTTGGTTTTATAGAGATTGCTTTTATGTACTTAAATTTTTTGGAAAGAACTTTTGTTCAGTTTCTAGAATAAGATATTCTATTATTTTTATTGTTAAAAGTGGAATAGAAGGATTATCTATTAAAGTACATAGATAGGCAATTGGTTCATTTTAAAAACAAAAGCTCCCATGATGTAACTAGATGTTTAATAGCTTATCATCTAACCAAAGTAAGAGAAAGGTTCCTTTCGAGATGAACCAAACATAGCTTTAGGCTCTAAGACTTGGTCTTATTAACCTTTAGTAGGATTCAAAGGTTGATAGCCAATGGGCCCTTGGGTTCATTGGTGGTGGAAGACTAGTCTTCCTTAAAACCTTTGAATCTTACTTGGAAGGTAAGAAGATCAAGAGGCTTTTCTAAGCCAAGGGGCATAGAGCCAAAGGTATGTAGGAGTTGGTTCATCCTGATAAGTTTAGGTCCTTAGTCTATCCAGAATAGAGGTAGTCTTGAATACTTTGTTTATTTTATAAACAATTATTCAAAGGACAAAGTACATTTACTTGATGTACCGCAAGACTGAATACTTTGATGAGATCAAAGAATTCAAGCTTGATGCGAAGAAACATCATGGTAGAAGTATGGCGACACTACGATTTGATCGTAGTGGCAAGTACCTCTTGGGATAGTTGTAGGACTTACTTATCAAAGATTGGGAATAAGTCCAAATTTACTGCACCCGGTATGCCCCAACAGAACGGTGCAGCACAGAGAAGGAAAAGGTCTCTTAAGGCAATGGTTAGGACAATGATAAGCTACTCTGAGATTAGCCAGTTTTGTTCGAGGGATATGCTCTGGATACAATAGTGTATGTTCTTGATACTATCTAGGTCAGTAGTCTCTAAACCCATAGAAATGTAGACTAAGCGAAAGCCTAGTCTAAGACATGTTCAGATTTGGGTAGCTCAGCACATGTGCTGAAGAGACATACTGATAAGTTGGAATCTAGTGTACCTGTTCGTAGGCTATCCTACGGGAACATAAGGTGGTTTAGTAGTCCTAAGGATCAGAGGATATTCATTGGTACGAATGTCTGATTCTTGGAAAATGACTATGTTATAAACTACATACCCATGTGTATAATAATTATTGAGTAACTAAGAAGGGGACATTCCGACCTTAGTACCAACTGTACATGAAGGAATACCACAAGTTACTGCACCTCATGTCACAGAAGATGCACAGGGGATACCTTATCGTAGTGGGAGGGTTGTTAATCAACCTAAAGGATTCATGTTCTTGAGAGTTTTTTGACTTGGTCCTTGGTGAATATGAACCGGATCCCTGGGTCTACGATAAGGATCATCCACTTTGAAGAGATAAATCCAGTGGCATGGATTTGTTCAAAAGACGGATGAGATTGTGTATAAGTCATGTGACGGAAACGAAGTGGTATTCTTGTGCTATACGTAGATAATATTTTGTTGATTGATAACAATAACAAAATACTATCAGACGTAAGGGTATGGTCGTCCAAACAATTATGAAGGACTTGGGAATAGTAAGACACATCCTTGGGGATCAAAGATCTAAGGGATCTCCAGACAAGGATGATGTGCTTATCCCAAGCTTCATACAAGACACTGTCCTAACTCGTTTTAGCATGGAAACCTCTAAGAAAAGTTTTGTACTTTTTAGATTTGGAGCTACTCTATCTAAAGAGATATGCTTAGATTATCAAAGGAGATAAAGTAGGTAATGGTGGTTCCTTTAGCGTCGGCTATAGGAAGCCTCATGTAAGCTAAAAATGAGACCAAATATTTGTTGTGTCGTGGGCATGGTTAAGAGATATTGGAGTAACCCAGGTCAAGGAAATTGGATTGCGGTAAAAGCATATATTAGGGCCTTAAAAGGACTAAGGACTATATGTTGGTTTACCGGACAAACCAATCTCCTGTGGGTTATATGGATACATAATTCCAATCAGATAGGGGAAAATATAAATATTCCTCGGGGTTTTGTGTTTTCTTTTAGGAGGTAGAACCACTGTATGGGAGAGTGTCGCGCAGCGGCTGCGTGATGGACTCCACCATGGGAGTTGGATAGATGGCAGTCTTTGAGACGGCCAATAAAGCTACATGGTTCAGGAACCTCAAGATGGACTTTGATGTGATTCTTGGTTTGTTCAGAGCTATCTCATTTTGTTGTTATTAAAAATGGTACAGTTGCAAACTCGAAGGAATTACGAGTCCATAAGGCAAGTAAACACATAGAGCGCAGGTACCACCCAGGAGAGGAATTGTTGTTGTTGCCTAAATTACATCAGAGGATGACCTAAGGAGATTTTTTTTACTGAGGCCTTGGTAGTGAGAGCTTTTAGGCATGTGAAGGATCAAGGGGTCAGATGTATGACATTTTGAAAATAGCAAAGTCTTTGAGTATAAGTGGGAGATTGTTAGGACGTATACTAAAAGCCTTGCTTTTGGTTAAAGTACATCTACATTTTAAAAGACAATCGCAAAATCACACGGTGTATATTTATATTAGTATGTACACAAAATATCTGATACTTTGCATTATAGATAACATGGTGCGTGGTGATACACAGAAGATCATGTTATCAGTTCCTTGCAGAAGTATAAGAAAAAGGCTCACAACCGAGATGGAGTTGGACAAACCATCGGGATGGTTGTAGTGTAATTAGGTGTGGTTTGTATTAACCATAGAATTACACTAGTGCACTTTGTGTGCATTGAGTAGGACCAAAAGAGAGGTCATCCAATTTTGTACTGACTTTATAAATTGGATTAGACCTCGGTTTATATTATGGAGTACGATCTCTAAATCCCAAAATAATAACGGGCACATCTATTTAATTAATTATTACTTTGATTTACCAATGGGCGAGATCTATTCTGTTAGATCGATAGGCCTGGTATGTTAGGTAATAATATTATCTACATGGTGTGCCATTGATTATTGATGGAATCTGTGTCCTAGTGAGTCAGGATGATGATGCCCCCTTGATGAGCTCATAAGGATCGTCATGTCAAATCTTACAAGTGGACTATGGTCCGACATGATGAAAAAGGTTGAGTGGTACTTGTCAAAGATCAAGAGGATAATTAATTAAAATTGTTAATAATTTAAATTAATTATCAGGCATTCAATATCTTAAACATGGGGAGATGGATGACTCATAATAAGTGGAACCCATATGAAAATATGGGGGTTGGTGAGGAAGTTCAATGGGGATCCTTTAGTGGAATGAATCTCCATTAATGAATCGGATTTGGATCCATTAGCGGGCCAAGACCCAACTCCTCCTCATGGTCCCTACCATAGCCCTATATATACCCCATAGGAGTCATGATACAAGGGTTAATCAATCCAATTCATCCATACAAAACCTTAAGAGCCTCTTCTACTCTCCCTAACAATTTCTCTCTCCTAGGGCATTGGGTTGTGCCGGACCAAAGGGAAGAATAGAAGAAGCTTTTCTTCTTCTCTCCATTGGGCGTGGATCCTGATTGAAGGGAGCATCACCAGGTGGTGTTTGGTGAGAGAGAAGGGTTGTGAAGGATCGTCGGCGGTGGTTTCTTCAAGGAAGTTGCGGCGCCGGCGCAAGGAGAAAAGAAGAAGGAAGAAGAATAAGTTTCATCCTCTTCTTCTTCACCCTTTCCTCTCCATCTTTGGCACAACATCCTTCCTCCTTGTTGTGCCAAGATGGGCGCAAGGAGGAGCCACTGGTGGTTGGGAAGAAGAAGTTTTCTTCCTCTCTTGGTCAGCGGCACGGAAGGAGAGGATAGGAGAGGTCTCGGCTAGGGTTTAGTGGGAAGGAGAGCTTTGTTTCTCTTGTTCATCTTCATCATCTTCTTCCTCCTTGGTCTACTTGGTGGACGACACAAGGAAGAAGAGGGAACTTCCTTCTCTTGGCCAGCAACAACCTTAAGCCCTAGGGTTTTGGTGCAAGGAAGAAGGAAGAAGGAAGAGGATTGATTGGTGGCCTTGGTGACTCCACGTCTTGGTAGATTGTCTCCCACACGACGTCCAAGAGGGGAGTCATACGGTAGAAGACTGCCAGGTAAAAGGCGAGGTATACCTCTCTTTAGCTCCTCTTGTTTTCTTGATTATTGCTTTGATTATTCTTATCATCGCATGTGTCTTTGTTAATTATCATAGCTTAATTATTCGTTAATTAATATTGATAATTAATTATGTCATGGACCCCAATTATAAACACAAAAACTGGCAATCCATTCGTCGTCTTTTCCGCGGTCAATTGATTCGGAAAAGTTGCAAGGCCTTACCTTTGGTTTGGCTAAGTTGTGACTTGAATCAATTGATACAACGATGAGACGGTCGTTTGGAAGACGGGTCTCTATTCGGATTAAATTTTTAATCCATAGACATAGAGAGGTCTCTCATGTTCGACCCCGTGGTTTCTTAGGAAACCCGTCAAGCCATACCTCGGTTACAACCATCAGAACCTAGGGTTTCATCGCCACCCCTCGTATCCTCTCCTCCCCTTTATCTTCTCCAGCCACTCCAAGGGTTCCAAACCCCTTGGAATCTCTTCCCTAACCTTTCTCCACCTTTGGATCCAAACATAGGGCAAAGAGGAGCCCTCCTTGAGTCAATTTCGCCTATCTTCTTCCATGCAGCGAATGGAGCGAAGGTAACGGGTTATTCACTTCATCTCTCTTGTTTATACTATGATTTGTGACTAACCTTCCATATATTTGCATGTTTACCTTGATTTTCCTCTTGATCGTGTCCTCTTGGTTCATGCATATGACATTTGCATATTAGAGCTAGGCAAAACGTAGGGTTGGTGAGGGAACTTCCCGACAACCTCCTACTGATCCTACGACACCTCAGTTTCATTCTGAGGCTGCTCGACTATGATTTGAGAATTTTGTCTTTACATTGATGAATTGTTGGTATCTAAATCACTCCTATTTTGAAGAGATCACCCCTGATCTCATTGAGATCATCACGTATTTTGGGTTAGATAAATTAGTGGGTGGCCAACATTACATCAATATCGATCTTTGTAAAGAGTTCTATGCCAATCTCTTTTGAATTAGTTCTGATGGTCTGGCATATGAGTCCATTCTTGGAGGAGTCACAATTTCATTTATACCTAGACTGTTAGGGTCCTTTTTAGGATGTCGGGTGTCATATGCTTCCCTAATGTCGTTGAGCCTTTCACGGGTTCATTTTCCCATGTAACTATTGACCAAATTCGTAGGCATTATTTTAATAATCTTTGACCTCCCCTTAAATGTATCTTTGATGCTAATAGCATGTCCGCAGTCAGTAACATTCTCTATAAGTATGTTCTTGACTGCCTTTTACCTATTGTCACTAAGGGAAGGTCCAAGATTCAATTACCTCATCTAGTCATGATGTATGCCTTAGAGCAGAGGCTTGACATCGACATTGGTCTTCACATATTCATGTCCATTGTGCATTTTTTTGGTCCTGTCTAAAGGAAGCTTTACATGCCATTTGGTCATATTTTGACCAAATTTTTTTTTGCATCTAGAGGTTTCGATGTCACTAGAGGTAAGTAGCATCAGTTGTCCAAGGTGTGGGATCGGTGGCGTCGATAGAGGGGGGGGGGTGAATATCGACTTATAACTTTTTGTTGTCTTTGAGTCATTCATTCGGTCAACTTCGTAACAGAGTTGTTAGTAGCACAGCAGAATAATAGATAAAGCGAAAACACACAACACAAACAAGCAAGATTTTTACTTGGTTCCCAACACCCCAGGGTCAGTACGTCTAAGGCCTAATTACGGGTAGCGCCTGTCCACTAGTGGTCTCCTTTCTTGAAGTTTTCCGGTGGCAGAGAAACTCATCTTATTGTTTTTCCTACAAGAACAAATAATATAAAGAATTACAACTTGTAAGTAAATGCAAACCAACAAACAAGATGATCCCGACCAATCTGGAAGTTCAAAGCATTGCACACTTCCTCCTGGAGCCTCCTTGGTTGCAGAGCTTCGTCTTAGCACTTTTTCTTCGCAGGGAATAAGTAATCGGATGGAAAAACTGATAATATGAAAGCATGGCTCGAATCCCCTTATATATACTGCATCTGGGTGCTTGAGAGCCCATAGGGGCGCCCCTAAGGTGAAGCAATCTGATCCGAACTAACGAAATAACCACAGGGAAAACCTGCCTTCTTCGGTGCCCCCATGCATAGGGTCACCTAGGATGGGAGCACCCTCAACCCCCTTGAGGGCACCCTTATAATGGTGGCGCCTGGGTTGATGGGGGCACCTGGGAGGTCCTTTTCCGGGCCTTATTCATTTGCATTTGCTATCCTATCTTGCCTCCAACTCCATGTTCCTGCAAGACAAACAAACAATCCTAAGCCTAAACGATTGACAACTAGAGTTGTCTGGTTCTGACTTTGGATTTTAAATGAAATTCTAGGTTAAACTGATGCTTACTATTCCCTTTTCCGGGGAACGCATCCTCACCTACTCCACTTTGGAGAAGTTATCTTTTGCTAATCGGGACCTCTGGTTGGACTTGCTCAACCTCTGAGACTCCCGGATCTCGAGACATCTGATCCTCGACCCGTCTCTAATTCTGTCCGTAGTCCTCGCTCGGCTAAGTCTTCTGCCCGATCTTCTGGATCAGGTCATTGTGCCTAGTGCCTGACCAGGACTTCGTATCCAACCCTCGGTTAGGTCTTCGTGCCCAATTCCCAGAACCATGACTTCGTTCCCAACTCTCGGCCAGGTCTTCGTGCATAATTCCCCGAATCAGGACTTCGGTGCCCAACCCTCAAGAAGGTCTTCGTGCCCAGCTTCACTCATCAGGACTTCGTCCACCCAGCTTCACTCACCAAGATTTTTTTCCTCAATAAGGACTTCTTTGCTAGTCATCTTAATCCTGACGAGACTTCTTTCTGCCAAATATCAAATCCTGTTTGGCTTAGTCCATATATATTTAATCACTCTGCCAAACATCAAGTCCTGTTTGGCTTATCCCTTGGTCTAATTGACCAACCCTGGGATATATCAAACATCAGATCCTGTTTGGATAACCCTTATTCTGACTGACCAAACCTTGGTATATTATCACACATATCAAATTTAGGTTTGATCACTCTGTCAAATATCAAGTCTTGTTTGGCTAACCATTGGTCAAACTGACCAACCCTAGGTGGTAATTACTCTGTCAAATATCATATCCTATTTGGCTAACCCTTTGATCAAATTGATCAAACCTGGGTTTATCCTACCAAACATTATGTCCTATTTGGGTTAACCCTTGATCACTTTAACCAAACTTTGGTATATTGTCAAATATCGAAACACTAGAGGTTGACTATTCATGTCTGATGATTTTTACACAACACAAGGACTATGTGTTGGTGCAGGAAGTACCATATCGAACCTTATTTTGATATTGGCAAAGGATTCAAAGTTAAGTATTATTTGTGATCTAACGAAGTTACTCAATTGTGTAGAAAGAAGTCCTAGCGAAGGGCTGCTAGGCACCTGGTGAAGGACTGCCAGGAAACAAAGTCCTAGCGAAGGGCTGCCAGGCACCTGGCGAAGGACTGCCAGGAAACAAAGTCCTAGCGAAGGGCTGCTAGGCACCTGGTGAAGGACTGCCAGGAAACAAAGTCCTAGCGAAGGGCTGCTAGGCATTGGCGAAGGACTGCCAGGAAACAAAGACCTGGCGAAGGGCTGCTAGGCTGTTAGTATTGTGAGAGAAGTGTCCTAAGGCAATCGCCTTATGATTGTAATAATTTATTTTAATAAATGGATATTCACTATTTGAGTATACATGCTTGTGTATTTGATCGAGATCTTAAACTCATTTACTGAATGTCCGCAATACAATTCATAGCATGAGAGAATTTGTGATGAATTCACAACTAGTTATTATCTCTACATGTGTAATTGTGAAGTATTGAAATTGTCCCTAGTCGATGAATTGATAAATACGGATACTATCAATTCTGTTGAGACTAGCATGGGTTATTCTCTAATCAGTTGATTCTCACTGGCTGGAGACATTGGGATGTCAGGAGATAAACATGAATGCTAGTTAAGGGAACTAGTTCATTGGAGTGACTGGTTGTAAAACTTCATATGGTAATCTACATATAGATATGTCAATGAAGTTCATACTGCAGCTTAAGTGCGATGTTCCTTTGACTTGCGGTGTTCAAGTCATCTTGGTCATGGAGACTTATACTTTGACATCTTAAGCAAGCATCTCTAAGGAGGTGTGGACCCAGGATGGTTGGGTATAAGCCGAAGTGCCCGAAGATGTTTGAACAGCCTACAAAGGATTCACCACTCCTTGCGAGGAGATGTATACCCAATGCCTATCGTCGGATTGTTACTCGAAGCCTCTGGCCAGAGCTTGCATCAGATGTTCAGAGTATGAATCTCTCAGAAACATGAGAGTAACTAGAATCCGTAGGACGATAAAAACATTGCTTGGGCTAGGTGTGACGTAGTCAGCCTAGTGGGGACTAACACACGTAGATCGTGTCCTGAACCAAGTGGGTATAAGATGGTGAAGGGAATGGGGCACGATTCATTATAGCTGCTGAAGGGTTTCAGAATAATTTCTGAGGTCAACCGTTGATCTTTCGATTAATTGGGGATTATGATGTACTACTAGGTGCCACTCATGATCGTTCTATAATTGGTTAATTATAGACGGCCAACATAAATCGAAAGCCTATTTAGTCACACGCACTACAAGTAATCCGAGGGATTTGAAACGAGTTGAAAATTAGATTTTCCGATCAAGAGAGATAAGTGGAATCTGAATTTTTCAGAGACGCATCGGAAGCTTAAAATGGCTAAGTCTTTTGAAGGCTTATTGGACGAATTAAATGAGTTTAATTCATACGGTCCTGGCTTGGGTTTGGCCGGCCAAAGAGGGTCCCTACCCTTTTTGTTTGGCCGACCACATTTAAAGGGGAGAACCAAATTGTTTGGTTCAGATTATAAAATAAACCGAGCGTGGTTTGTTTTATAAAATTATGGATAATATATGAATTTTTATAAACTGAAATTTGGTTTATTATTTTCATGGAAATTAAAATAAACTTTGAATTGTTTATTTTATTTTATAAAATCAATTATGAATTGATTTTTCCATGATAAGAAAAATTTATATAATAAATTTCTTGTGAAAATTTATTCCATAATAAAAAAGAGAGACATGGTTGTTTTTATTATAAATTAAATTATGATAAAAACTTGGCATGATGGAATTAATCATAAAAAATTTATATGATAAATTTCTTATGAAAATTTATTCCATAAAAAGGAGACTTGGCGATTGAGAGACTACTATATAAAGAAACCAAGGCAAGGCTTGGACATTAATCTAAGAGATCAAGGAATAAGCCCTCTCTCTCTCCCCCTCTCTCTCTCCCTCCTCTAGTGCCGCCGGCCCTAGAGGCTCTCGCTTTGTTGCCGTGAGCTTCATCCATCAAGCAGCTACCGTGAGAAGAAGAAGAAGCGGGCGCGACTCCTTCCTCCCCGGAATCTTGATTCCGTTCTTCGTTTGGTGGTTAGTATTCCCATCTCTCTCTTGGTATTCTTGTTGTGCCTTTGGAGAATCTAGTAGTTCTTGTCGGCACGAATCTCGTGGCTTTGCGAAGTCATCCCGAAGAAAACTCGGCGTGGACGCGAATAGAGGCGGAGCTTCTAAGGGACGCTTACGGTTGGACCTCGTCCCTTCCTTCGAGTTATGCGAGGTAATAAGTAAATTAGTTTACTTTCTGCAAAATTTTAAATGTATGATCATGTCCACACAATATAAGGTTGCATGCTTAGATGTGTGGTTAAATAATTTGGGAAATTATTTATACTAAATCTTCCGCTGCACGTAATTAATTTTTAAAATTACGAACCCGCATCCATGTCAACATGCACCCGGTCCTAACACCTGGCGAAGGACTGCCAGGAAACAAAGACCTGGCGAAGGGCTGCTAGGCACCTGGTGATGGACTGCCGGGTAAAAGTCCAACCGGAGGAGCCAGTTGGCAACAGGTAAAATCTCCTGAGTGGAGTAGGTGAGGGCGCGTTCCTCGTCGAGGGAACAGTAGGCGTCGGTTCGACCTAGGGTTCCATTTTGGGAGACCCAAAGTCAGAACCAAGACAGTTACGGCTGTAAGACTCACTAACATACTTGCTTTATCATGTTTGGTAGTAACCCTGGATGCAGAACCAAGACGTGTTACTTATATGTAATGACATACAGGGGCTAAGGAATAGAAGAAGACTCGTCAAGGGAGAAGCGAATTTACGAGTTGGAAATGGAGCAAAGATTGCTGCTGTTGCCATCGGAACATATTTGCTAAAGCTCCCTACTGGACTTGTCTTAGAATTGGATAATTGTTATTTTGTTCCTTCGTTAATAAAGAACATTGTATCTATTTCATGCTTGAATGAAAAGGGTTATCATTTAACTTTTAGTAACAATTGTTGTTATATAACTTTAAATGGTGTTCTTTATGGGACCGGAACTTTGTGCAATGGTATCTACACGTTAGATTTATCCGGTGACATTTTCAATATCAAAGTTAGCAACAAACGTGCTCAAATAGATAATCAAATAGACTCCTATACGTGGCATTGTCGTCTTGGCCATATAAGTAAGAAACGCATGACCAAATTACACCGATGTGGAATTCTGGAATCATTTGAACCCGGTTCATTTGATACATGCGAATCATGCTTAAAAGGCAAGATGGCCTTACCCTTTTCCGGAAAAGGTAATCCAGTGGGAGAATTGCTTGGTCTAATACATACTGATGTATGTGGACCAATGTCAACTCTTGCACAAGGAGGCTATAGCTACTTCATTACCTTTATCGATGATCACTCACGATTCGGGTATGTGTTCTTGATGAAACACAAATCTGAAGCTTTTGAGAAATTCAAAGAGTTCAGAAATGAAGTAGAGAAACAGCTTGGCAAAAGTATTAAGATACTTCGATCCGATCGGGGTGGTGAATACTTAAGTCAAGAGTTTCAAGATTATCTTAGGGACAATGGGATATTGTCTCAATGGACTCCGCCGTATACACCACAGCATAATGGTGTATGTGAGAGGCGTAATCGAACCTTGATGGACATGGTTAGATCTATGATGAATCATGCAACTCTTCCAAAATCCTTTTGGGGCTATGCACTTAAGACAGCTGTTGACTTGCTAAACAGAGTCCCGACCAAGGTAGTCTCTACTACTCCATATGAGACGTGGAATAGTAAGAAACCTCACTTAACTCACCTTAAGATATGGGGTTGTCCTGCTTATGTGAATCGGACTGTATCAGACAAATTGGATGCTAAGTCTGATAAATGTCTATTTATTGGATACCCTAAGGAAACAAAGGGTTAGCAATTCTATCATCCCTTGGAATAAAAGGTGTTTGTTTCAAGGCATGCTGTATTTCTGGAAAAAGAATTTCTTTTACAAGAAAACAGTGGGAGTAGTATTGAACTTGAAGAAGCTCAAGAAACTCCAATAGACATTACAGAGACACCTAGTCTAGACCCACAACCAATAACTCATAATGATGAGCTATCAGTTGAACCTAATACAACACCACTTCTTCGTAGATCTGATAGGACACGGAATATTCCAGAGAGATACGGATTTCTCGTAAGTGAATCGAACGACGTGTTACTCATTAGCGATGACGAACCTATCAGTTATGATGATGTTCTGAAAAGTTCAGAAAGGGACAAATGGCTTGAAGCCATGAAGTCGGAAATGGATTTCATGTACGAAAATCAAGTATGGGACTTGGTTAACCCACCTGAAGGGATTAAGCCCATAGGGTGCAAGTGAGTTTTCAAGAAGAAAACCGACATGGAAGGTAATGTTGTTACCTTTAAGGCTAGATTAGTGGCAAAAGGATATCGTCAGAAACAAGGGATTGATTATGACGAAACCTATTCGCCAGTAGCTATGCTTAAATCCATTCGGATGCTCCTGGTCATAGCAGCTCATTATGATTATGAGATATGGAAAATGGATGTGAAAACAGCTTTCCTTAATGGAAACCTGCTTGAGGATGTATACATGATACAACCTGAAGGTTTCACATCGGTTGATAAAACCAAAATATGCAAGCTTCGACGATCCATATATGGACTGAAGCAAGCATCCAGGAGCTGGAACATCCGTTTTGATGAGACAATCAAAGAGTTTGATTTCTCACAAAATCCTGACGAACCTTGTGTATACAAGAAGGTTAGTGGGAGTGCAGTCGTATTCCTAGTATTATATGTCGATGACATATTACTTATAGGAAACAATATATCAGTCTTACAGTCGGTTAAAATTTGGTTCTCCAAAACTTTCTCCATAAAAGACCTGGGAGAAGCAACCTATATCCTTGGGATTAGAATCTATAGAGATAGATCAAAACGGTTGCTTGGTCTTTCGCAGTCTACATATATAGACCGAGTGCTAAAAAGGTTTAGCATGTCCGAATCCAAGAAAGGTTACCTTCCCATCAGGCATGGGATCAACCTTTCAAAGTCTATGTGTCCGCGCACAGAAGACGAGAGGATTTGCATGAATAAGATTCCTTATGCATCCGCGATAGGATCTATCATGTATGCTATGTTATGTACTAGGCCCGATGTATCGTATGCTCTGAGCATCACAAGCAGATACCAGTCTGATCCAGGAATGGATCATTGGGCGGCTGTCAAGACAATCCTTAAGTACTTAAGAATAACTAAGGATGTGTTCCTAATATATGGAGAAGGTGATATGGTAATACGTGGGTATACAGATGCCAGTTTCTAGACAGATAAGGATGACTCCAAATCTCAGTCTGGATACGTATTTATCTTGAATGGAGGCGCAATAAGTTGGAAAAGTTCCAAACAAGACACCGTAGCGGATTCTACCACGGAAGCGGAATATATTGCAACTTCGGAAGCAACAAAGGAAGCAGTTTGGATCAAGAAGTTTGTCTCAGAACTTGGTGTGGTTCCAACCATTGATGAAGCAGTGCCGGTTTACTGCGACAACAATGGAGTTATTGCATAAGCAAAGGAACCAAGGTCTCATCAGCGATCTAAACATGTGCTTCGCCGCTATCATCTGATCAGAGAGATTATAAGTAGGAATGATATACAAATTGAGAAAATTCCCACTGAAAGGAATTTAGCGGATCCTTTAACTAATGCCTTGCCTCAAAGCAAGTTTGAGGGTCATGTTAGAGCCTGTGGTATTGGATACCGTAGCGATTGACATTAGGCCAAGTGGGAGTTAGTTAGTATTGTGAGAGAAGTGTCCTAAGGCAATCGCCTTATGATTGTAATCATTTATTTTAATAAATGAATATTCACTATTTGAGTATACATGCTTGTGTATTTGATTGAGATCTTGAACTCATTTACTGAATGTCCGCAATACAATTCACAGCATGAGAGAATTTGTGATGAATTCACAACTAGTGATTATCTCTACATGTGCAATTGTGAAGTATTGAAATTGTCCCTAGTCAATGAATTGATAAATACGGACATTATCAATTCTGTTGAGACTAGCATGAGTTATTCTCTAATCAGCTGATTCTCACTGGCTGGAGACATTGGAATGTCAGGAGATAAACATGAATGCTAGTTAAGGGAACTAGTTCATTGGAGTGACTGGCTGTAAAACTTCATATGGTAATCTACATATAGATATGTCAATGAAGTTTTTTCTGCAGCTTAAGTGCGATGTTCCTTTGACTTGCGGTGTTCAAGTCATCTTGGTCATGGAGACTTATACTTTGACATCTTAAGCAAGCATCTCTAAGGAGGTGTGGACCCAGGATGGTTGGGTATAAGCCGAAGTGCCCGAAGATGTTTGAACAGCCTACAAAGGATTCACCACTCCTTGCGAGGAGATGTATACCCAAGGCTTATCGTCGGATTGTTACTCGAAGCCTCTGGCCAGAGCATCACATGTTCAGAGTATGAATCTCTCAGAAACATGAGAGTAACTAGAATCCATAGGACGATAAAAATATTGCTTGGGCTAGGTGTGACATAGTCAGCCTAGTGGGGACTAACACACATAGACCGTGTCCTGAACCAAGTGGGTATAAGATGGTGAAGGGAATGAGGCACGATTCATTATAGCTGCTGAAGGGTTTCAGAATAATTTCTGAGGTCAACCGTTGATCTTTCGATTAATTGGGGATCATGATGTACTACTAGGTGCCACTCATGATCGTTCTATAATTGGTTAATTATAGACGGCCAACATAAATCGAAAGCCTATTTAGTCACACGCACTACGAGTAATCTGAGGGATTTAAAACGAGTTGAAAATAGAATTTTCCGATCATGAGAGATAATTCGAATCTGAATTTTTCAGGGAGGCATCGGAAGCTTAAAATGACTAAGTCTTTTGAAGGCTTATTGGACGAATTAAATGAGTTTAATTCATACGGTCCTGGCTTGGGTTTGGCCGGCTAAAGAGGGTCCCTACCCTCTTTGTTTGGCCGGCCACATTTAAAGGGGAGAACCAAATTGTTTGGTTCAGATTATAAAATAAACCGAGCGTGGTTTGTTTTATAAAATTATGGATAATATATAAATTTTTATAAACCGAAATTTGGTTTATTATTTTCATGGAAATTAAAATAAACTTTGAATTGTTTATTTTATTTTATAAAATCAATTATGAATTGATTTTTCCATGATAAGAAAAATTTATATAATAAATTTCTTGTGAAAATTTATTCCATAATAAAAAAGGGAGACATGGTTGTTTTTATTATAAATTAAATTATAATAAAAACTTGGCATGATGGAATTAATCATAAAAAATTTATATGATAAATTTCTTATGAAAATTTATTCCATAAAAATGAGACTTGGCGATTGAGAGGCTACTATATAAAGAAACCAAGGCAAGGCTTGGACATTAATCTAAGAGATCAAGGAATAAGCCCTCTCTCTCTCCCTCCTCTAGTGCCACCGGCCCTAGAGGCTCTCCCTTTGTTGCCGTGAGCTTCATCCATCAAGCAGCTACCGTGAGAAGAAGAAGAAGCGGGCGCGACTCCTTCCTCCCCGGAATCTTGATTCCGTTCTTCGTTTGGTGGTAAGTCTTCCCATCTCTCTCTTGGTATTCTTGTCATGCCTTTGGAGAATCTAGTAGTTCTTGTCGGCACGAAACTCGTGGCTTTGCGAAGTCATCCCGAAGAAAACTCGGCGTGGACGCGAATAGAGGCGGAGCTTCTAAGGGACGCTTACGGTTGGATCTCGTCCCTTCCTTCGAGTTACGCGAGGTAATAAGTAAATTAGTTTACTTTCTGCAAAATTTTAAATGTATGATTATGTCCACACAATATAAGGTTGCATGCTTAGATGTGTGGTTAAATAATTTGGAAAATTATTTATGCTAAATCTTCCACTGCATGTAATTAATTTTTAAAATTACGAACCCGCATCCATGTCAACATGCACCCAATACCAACACCTGGCGAAGGACTGCCAGGAAACATAGACCTGGCGAAGGGCTGCTAGGCACCAGGCGAAGGACTGCTTGGTACCAAAGACCTAGCGAAGGGCTGCTAGGCACCTGGTGAAGGACTGCCGGGCAAAAGTCCAACCGGAGGAGCCGGTTGGCAACAGGTAAAATCTCCTGAGAGGAGTAGGTGAGGGTGCGTTCCTCGTCGAGGGAACAGTAGGCGTCGGTTCGACCTAGGGTTCCATTTTGGGAGACCCAAAGTCAGAACCAAGACAGCTGCGGCTGTAAGACTCACTAACATACTTGCTTTATCATGTTTGGTACTAACCCTGGATGCAGGACCGAAGGAAAGAGTTTCTGCAGCTCAGAACGCCTCAAAGGAGAGAGGCAGCAGCTGGGTTGGGCGCCCGGGAGGTCCCGGGCGCCCCAGGTAAAAGCCAAACAAGAGTTGAGCAAGAATATGCTTCGGAAGCTCACTAGGTGGGGTGTCCCCATGCTCCCGGGCGCCCCGTGCTCCTGGGCACCCCGGATGCCTCGGGCACCCTGGGTCCAAGCTAACGAAGCGGATAGAGTTCATGCCAGCGAGAAGCCAGCGGACCGAGTAAACCCGGGCGCCCCCTGCGTCCCGGGCGCCCCCGTCAAACCTCAGCCCGATCCTGGAGGGATAATGGTTGACCGAGAGTTTGCCGGATCAAGTGACACGTGGAGGGCACCCCCAACGTCCCGGGCGCCCCCAGGCTCACTATATAAGGAGCTCGACCCCCAAGGCTTCTCAACACATTCAGGGTGAAATAAGTGAAAATAAGTGAAAAGGGTTGACTTAACCATCTTGGGTGACACGACGTTTTCTAAACAGATAAGAAAAATTATGCATTTAAAAAGTTAGAATAATCAAAAAATTAATTATAAATGCATAATTAAAATGGTACCGGGGAGGCATTGTCGAAGTAGGGTGTTCGAGGGCAAAGGAAGAGTTTTCGGGCGCCTTAGAGGGAGAAGGAGTGGAAGAGAAGTTGGTTTGGTGTGGCAAATGACCATGGTTTGATGGCCTTAAATAGGCTTATACGGGCGCCCGTGAAGGGTCTAGGGCACCCGAGTTCAGTGAGGTGCCCGAGACCCTCTCGGGCGCCTGGGTCAGGGTAGTCAGTGTTTTTGGCAGATTTGACTGCCTTGAATGAAGATAAAGCATCAAGCGCCCATAAGGTCTCAGGCGCCCGTGTTGATCGAGGTTTGACCATTGACCAATTTGACCATTGACCAGGGTTGACTATGTTGACCAGGGTTGACTATGTTGACCAAGTTTGACTCAGTTGAATATGTTTGACCAACCAATAATTAAATCAATCAGCTCTAGATTATATTCAGAATGAGTTTATTCTGACATTCAACATGAAATTCAATTTTTTGAAAAAAAATTAGAGTTGATTTTGAACAAATTTTGGAAACAGTTTAAGTTTTATTTTAAAAGGATAATAAATTATACTATTAGGTCCTAGACATCTCACCCAGTTCTACGTGATCAAACATGTTAACCTTATGAGTTTTGTGAGATAGATTTTCAAAAATAAATATTTTAATTTTGAAAAACATGGTTAATTTTGAAGACATTGAATCAATTTTTAAAAAAATTATAAGGTTAAGTTTATTGACTTTGAAAAATGTGTTGAATCTATGATTAATTGAAATTTATGTTAGATTCAAATTTAACAAGTAGTAAATTGAATTTGATTTTCAATAATTGGCTTCCAGGTCTTTGCGAAGCACAAAGCCTTCTTTGGTCGTAGCCTTATTAGAGCAACAACCCTTTCCTCGACAAAGCCTTTTACTGAAAATTCATTTTCAAATCACTTCTTGAAAAACTCTGGTCTAACTAGTTTAGGTCTTGGATCGGTAGCTTCGGCTAGTTCTACTAGACTAAACAGACCAAGTAGGATATACTTGACCTTATTAGAAGAGTTTCCCTAATGTACTATCATCTCACCTCCACCCAATACAATGTTATTCAAATTTCAAATAAATCATCTGTCCTTAATCTAACCAATCCAAAATCTGAGCATAATAAAATAAACAAGGGAGAAAAATAATCATCTAAGTCACGTCATAATTGGAATAATATTCTGAATTTTTAAAATCAGCAAGATTGTGAATTAAATTTTCTACCATTTTGACCTTATGTTTCAGTGTTTCATTCTCTTGTTCTAATTTCTAAATTTGCTTTATCTAATTTATAGGATTTAATCACATCGTTTGAGGTAAATACTGGGTTTTCAAATTTTGTAAAGTTACCATTCCCGAATGTTTGTCCAGTCTTCTTGAGGGTACCGTTTGGCGAAGGTTGACTCTTGCGAGTGGGGCACTTACTCTTGTAATGTCCTATTTGTCTGCACTCATAACATATTATATTATTTTTAAAATTTGAATTTACCATATTACCGTTTGATTCCTGGTTGGAAATCTCCCTCCTGATTTTAGCCGTCTTTCTTTTGTCTCTTTAGCATCTTGTAGTGGTCACGAGCCAATCGTACCAGTTTGGGTCAATCTCCTTTACTGTCATCAGATTCCGTGTCGGAGTCAGACTCGGATATTGGTTGAGACTTCCCTTTTGGTGGTTCTCATTGGAAACTATCCCTTTCTCGACCATTACAGTATCAGTTTGATTATTTAATTGTAATTTTGAAAAGGAGTCAGAATCAGTTACCGTCTCAGTCAATTCGTCTTCTAACAATGGCTCGAATTCGTAGTCAGGTACGGATTCTAACTCATCTTCTGATCCGGAGTCAATTTCGAAGTCGGGTGCCGAATCTGTCTCGGTTATTCAAGCTTGAGCCGAGAATGCAACATAACTTACCTAATCTTTCTCATCTGAGTTCTCTTGATGTAGGTTAATCAGTTTCTCCCAAATCTCTTTGGCACATCCAAATGAACCGACTAGCTTGAGTTGTTCATTGGTTAGACCGCATTGAAGAATTTCAGTTGCCCTTGCATCTGTCTCAATTTGGTTGAGCGTTGGTTCATCCAGTTTGTCCCACACAACTGATAGTTCATCTTCTGTAGGAGGGAGAACCCTGTTTGAATCATCATCCATATGTCCATATGGGCCTTCAGATGGAGTTCCATTTGACTTCTCCAAAAATCAAAATTCTCGCCAGAGAATAGCGGTGGACGAGTACTGTTCCACTCTTGGTTGGCCATTTAATTTCAACTATAAAAGAATTAACAAAAAGAACTTGTTCAAAGACTAAGTCTTGGATTAGTAGTGTGGGAAGAATTTTTATAGCAGAAAAAGATCGAGTGGTGTTGCACCAACCTCGATTAATGAGAAAATTCAAACGGGAAAAAAAATTTAAAAATTCGAATATCTGAAAAAAATCTCAAACTGGTGGATGCACCAAGTTTGAGCCACTCGCCCTGATACCACTTGTGGGATCGGATTGAATCGATAGAGGGGGTGAATATCGATCGTAAAAATTTTCGGACTAGAGCAATTACGCAGCGGAAATAGTAAAATCAATCGCTAACACGATTTCTTTTTACATGGTTCGGAGTCGCGATTGGCTCGTACTCCAAGGCCCACGGTCCTTGACCGTTTACGATGGGCAATTCTATATTCGAAAAGCGTTTACAAGTTGGAGTACAAATATAGAACTGAAAATGAAATTACAACACTAAAAGAGTTAAACTTTTACCGACGACCGGAGAGAATGGAAGTTCAGAGCAGTGGGTCGTCGTTGGCGCTTGAATTGCGAGTACGGAGCTTGTTGGAGCGTAGCGCTTGAACGAAAGTGTTGAGAGCGAGATTTGCATGTTGTTCTGAAGCCTTGGGGGTGAACCCCTATTTATACTGGCCAGTGGGGCGCCTATGTTGAAGGGGATGCCTGACACGTGGCTTATCCAACGAGAATTCCAATCCACAAACTCGGCCAGTGCTTATCCCTTCAACTGGGGCACCTGAGCTGACTGGGGTGCCTGTGTTAACATAGGCGCCTAGCTTGACTTGGTCCAGAGGCTTGTGTGACAGTTTGCTTCGAATGCTCTATTTAACCCCTCACTGGGGCGCTTGTCTCAATACAGGCGCCTAGCCCAGCTAGGGCGTCTCACTCCATTAAGGCGCCTAAGTGCAGAAAATTCCTTCCATTCGTTCCTGCAACTAGGGTTAGTTCCAAAGACATACAAAGCATACAAATGATAAGATTAGAACATTATTTACAGCCTGAGCTGTCTTGGTTCTGACTTTGGGTCTCCCAAATGGAACCCTAGGTCGAACTGACGCCTAATGTTCCCTCCTATGGGGAACGCGTCCTCACCTACTCCTCTTAGGAGAATTTACCTTTTTACCAACCGGCTCCTCCAGTTGGACTTTTGCCCAGCTTCACTCACCAGGTCTTCGGTGCCCAGTCCTCGACTAGGTCCTAGTGCCCAGCTTCAATCACTAGGTCTTCGTGCCCAGATTCACTCATCAGGTCTTAGTGCCCAACCTTACGTCAGGACTTAGTTGCCCAGCCCGCAGCCAGGACTTAGTGCCCAATTCATAGAACCAGGACTTAGTGCCTAGTGTACCTAGGACATTTCCTGCACACTTAATAAGCTTGTTAGAATAATATTTGTGCACACTCAATTTTACTCTACGATCAATTTTTCAATAATATTTGTGCTTGTTACTCTACGCCTTTTTCAATTTTAAATTTTCATCTTTAAAATAATATTTGTGCACTCAATTTGTACTTAGTGCCTAGGACCTAGTGAGTGAAGCTGGGCACTAAGACCTGGTTGAGGACTGGGCACCGAAGACCTGGTGAGTGAAGCTGGGCAAAAGTCCAATAGGAGGAGTCGGTTGGTAAAAAGGTAAATTCTCCCGAGAGGAGTAGGTGAGGACACGTTCCCCGTAGGAGGGAACATTAGGCGCCGGTTCGACCTAGGGTTCCATTTGGGTGACCCAAAGTCAGAACCAAGACAACTCAGGCTGTAAATAATGTTCTAATCTTATCATTTGTATTCTTTGTATGTCTTTGGAACAAACCCTGGTTGCAGGAATAAATGGAAGGAATTTTCTGCACTCAGGCGCCTCAATGTAGTGAGGCGCCCTACTAGGCAAGGCGCCTGTGTTGAGACAGGCGCCCCAGTGAAGGGCTATTCCATGCACTCGAAGCAAACTGTCACGCAACCCTCTGAATCAGTCATTGAGGCGCCTGTGTTAACACAGGCACCCCAGTTAGCTCAGGAGCCCTGGTTGAGAGGATAAGCGCTGGCCAAGTCTGCGGATTGAGGTTCTCGCAAGGCAGGTCATGTGTTAGGCGCCCCCTTCAACACAAGTGCCCCAGCTACCACTATATAAAGGGGTTCACCCCCTTGGCTTCAATATCAATTGCTTTCAACACATTCGTTCAAGCGCTCCGCTCCAACAAGCTCCGTACTCGAGATCCAAGCGCCTATGATGGCCCGCGGCTCCGAACTTCCAACTTCTCCGGCCGTCGGTATAAAAATAGTTTTATTGTTGTATTCTTTTTAATTCTATATTGAACTTCATCTTGTAAAACATTTGAAGAAATATAGAATTGCCCATCGTAAATGGTTAAGGACTGCGGGCCTTGGAGTAGGAGCCGACTGCGACTCCGAACCAAGTAAAAACAAAAGTGTTAGCAATTTTTTTCTTTTCCGTTGTGCAATTACTCTACGCTTTCCGAACAAGTTTTGACGATCGATATTTACCCCCCCTCTATCGATTCAATCAGATCCCACAAACTATGCCTCCTCGGTAAAATTCTAATCTATACTTTTCCTTAATTTCAAAATTTCTTGCTTAATTATTTTCCTATTCTTGTTTAGTAAACGCTGTGTCACTGAGGCTGACCCCATTGCTGAGCCTAACCCTGACCCTAGGTTCCCATCATTAGCCCTCTTCAATAAGTTTGCAACCACTATTTATAAACCACTCAAAATCCACTATCTTAGTAGAAGCTTCTTTAATCAATCATGTCCCTTAGCCGTAGGAGCCATTAACTACTATCAACTTGACCATTTAGTTTATTGTAATAGCTTAATAAACACAACTATATGTGCAGAATTCTATAATAATTTGGTCAAGATTATTGATTTAGCTATTCTGCCTTGGTCCAGTCCCTTCCTCTTACCATTACCCCTGCCTTATTTACTCATTTTCATGGACTACGACCCTCTCAGTCCACTTTTATCTTCTACCCGCCTAGGGACCTTCCCTTTCCTGTTCCTTACTCTCACATCATCCTTGATACACTTTATACTTACTTTTTCGGAGGTGTGAGAGATCCGACTGTGTCTAACTTCCGGTCCGTCGACCTACATATCCAGGACTAGACACTCTATCGAGTTTTGGTCTGCTGCATTCTACCTCTGACTTCTCAAGATGTAGCAGATTTGAGCCCTTTCCACTCATTCCTACTTTATGCCATGATTCACCGCCTCGATATAGACATCAAACACCATATTTTCCTAACGATCATCTACGTGTCTAGTGTCTGTACCCGATCGAGAGTTCGGACACCTTATTGTCATATCTTGACCGCACTTTTCCACTCTTATGAACGCGATATTACTGCTAGCGAGGTTATTAGGATGATGGAGTTCGATGAAGTAGGGGTTAGGAACTTCTCCTTAGCAACGATATGTGGGATCAGATTGAATCGATAGAGGGGGGGTGTGTTAGTAATATGAGAGAAGTGTCCTAAGGAAATTGCCTTATGATTCTAATCATTTACTTTAATAAATGAATATCATTTTTGGGTCAACAAATAATGACTTCCTACAAGAATTCATCAAATGTATGGAAGATGAATTTGAGATGAGTCTTGTAGGAGAGTTAACCTTCTTTCTAGGTCTTCAAGTTAAACAAACCAATGAAGGAACACATGTATTTCAAACTAAGTATGCTAGGGAAATGCTAAAGAAATTTGGCTTAGAAAATGCTAAGGTAGCATCTACACCTATAGGAACCAATGTGAAAATGGATAGTGACCTTGAAGGAAAAATGGTAGACTCTAAGCAATATAGGAGCATGATTGGTAGCCTGCTATACCTAACCGCTAGTAGATCCGATATACTTTTTGCGGTAGGTATGTGTGCAAGGTACCAATCTTGTGCCAAAAAGTCCCATTTGGTTGTAGTTAAGAGGATCCTAAGGTATGTTAAAGGTACCCTCAATGTAGGGCTTTGGTATCCTAGAACCCCTAATGTTGATCTTATTGGATACACCGACTCGGACTATGCGGGGTGTAAGCTAGATAGGAAGAGTACTAGTGGAGGGTTTCAATTCCTTGGATCTTCCTTAGTTAGTTGGAGTAGTAGGAAACAACCATGCGTTGCCCTATCAACAACGGAGGCAGAATATGTGGCAATGGGTGAGTGTGTTTCCCAACTCCTTTGGATCATGCACACTTTAGAAGATTATGAGTTACATTATTCCAAAGTCAAAGTCTTGTGTGATAATGTATGTACGATCAATTTGACCAAAAAACTGGTTCACCACTCTAGAACAAAACACATTGAAGTGAAACATCACTTCATTAGAGACCATGTGGCAAGGGGAGACATAAAATTACACTATGTTGAGTCCAAGTCAAACCTTGCCGACATTTTTACCAAGCCTCTTCCCGAATCAGAGTTTACATCTTTAAGAAGAGGCCTTGGAATGTGTTTTGTAGAAGTATAGGATGAGCCTTGGGGTAATAGATTGGGAAAGGTGTGCTTGATCCATTAGGGTGATACATTTGATTCACTTGTGCTTGTGGCATAGTGTTGAATCATTAAAAGTATCAAAATATCAAAAATAGTCCAACTATGGGGAAGGCAAGTGTTTAATCAATGGACACTTTGCCCCAAGATCATAGTTGGACATTTTAAACTTTTGAAAACCATTTTATGTTTTATATGCTTTGCCATATTTTTAAAAGATATATGATTGCAAAATTGAGTTGTGATACAAAACTTAGTGGTTTTCAAGGATTTTGAGATTTTATCAAAAGTCAAGCATATTTGAAATTTTATATGGACTGCTATTTTTCCTTGATAGAGTATATTATTTCAAACATGCCTGCAAATTTTTACCAATTTCAGAATTTTTTGGAATTTTTGGGAGGTTTCTGAAATTCGATAGAAAACTGAAAAATCTGACTGAAAGCATATCAGTCGACTGCCCCCTGGGTAGTCGACTGGCACGCCTGTAATCAGATTTTGAGATTTTTTTTAGAAATCCAAGTTTCTATCATTTGATGCCATGGGTTAAGGTTGTTTGAGGCAATTGTTTTGATGGTGTCAAAGGGAGAGAATGGATGGTTTAAGTTAGAATTTTGACTTAAAATGGGTTGTTTAAGTTAGTTGTTTTAACTTAAATATTAGATGATTAAAAATGGATGAAGACATGGGTTAAGGGGAGACTACCTCTTAGGTTTTGATATGTCTTATATGTCTTACATCTTTAATGATTGCTTAGTGTTAAGTTGGGCTTGAAACATAACTTGGATCATGAGTAGAATTGAAAATGGGAAAAGACATAGATTAAGGGGGAGGATGCCTCTTAGGTTTTTTATATGTCTTATGCTTTTCAATTGCTACTGCTTTTATTGTTATTGTTGACTGGTATTTTATCCCTAAACTTAAACATACTGCCACACATCAAAAAGGGGAGATTGTTGAGGCAATCAGCCCAAGAATGATATGGAAGATCATAGTTTTGATGTGTGTGCCAATAAGTTTAAGGTTAGGGTGTTATGTTGTATTTGATATATGTGTGATTGAGTTTGCAGGACTTAGAGAATCACACATGGAGAACACATCCGAGGGATGAGCACTGAGGGAGGAGGACTCCAAGGGCAAGCCGGGAAGTGAACTTCAAGGGCACACGTGAAGGGTGGCATGGAGGCAAGCCAAGGGAAGGCTTGTGTGCACATTCGAGGGACGAGAGCCAGAGGAAAATGACTTCAAGGGGAGAGCCAAGGGAGTGAACCTGAAGGCACACGTGAAGGAGAGTGTTAAGAGCGGCTGTAAGTGAGTGGGCAGTCGACTGGCCAGAGGGCAGTCGACTGCCAAAACTCACAGAAGGTTTTCAGCCTTCTACCAGTCGACTGGCCAAGGGGCAGTCGACTGGTGACCCCTCAAAACTAGCCGTTGGCTAGCAATTAATGCTAGGCCAGTCGACTGCCCCAGGGGCAGTCGACTAGTAGTCTGGACAGCCTGCGAGGTTGTCCTGTTCTCTTATAAAAAGAGGACCTTTTTGCACGTGAATGGTACAGTTTCGTACTGTAACGAAGTGCTGTTCATGCATGGAGTCTTCTCATCTTCCTCTCTCTCTAATCATTGCTTTCTGTAAAGAGGAAGACAACACTGTTGTAAAGGTTTCTCCACCTGAAGGAGACTTTTCATAGTGGAGGTGGAGTACGCGCGTGGATCCTTAGATTAGTCACCCATTTGGGTGGATACCAAGTAAATTCCGGTGTTAGCATTGCTCTCTCTTGTTCTTTGCATATTATTGTTTGTATTGCGCTAACTTCTGTGTAGAGAAAACAATGAAAAAGTGATATTCACCCCTTTATCAACGTCTTCAATCTATCATAACCCAGTTAGCTACATACTAACTGTTATAAAACAGTAGTTTTCACTATGGTTAGTCAAGTTAAGTGATCTGATCAAGTTAGATTTTCTAAGCTTGACACTTAACCTGACTGCTGTTCAACTTGTATTTATTGCCTCAGTTACTTCAAATGCACTGACATAAAGCATCTTGAATCAAGGCATAGATCTAAGTATCTCAACCTAGTCTAGGTTATCAATCAAAAGTACCCTAAGGTGCTTGTGAGATGCTGGTTTCTAGATTTATAGGTGCATGCAGTTCTAGGGTTAGGGCCTAAGCTAAGTCCATTTGTGCAAAAACCCTAGTTTTGAAGGGGGTATGTTTTTATAAAAACTAAGTCGGAAAATCATTTTTAAAAACTTGATAAAAGAAATGATTTTTTAAATTGCTAATTTTCGAAACAAATTTAAAAAATAGGAAAACAAATTTTTGAAAAATATAGAACAATCCTATTCTACTAAGCACGACCCTAGTTGATGATTTAAATATGAAGTGAATGAATTGGCAGGTAAATAAATCACCATAGCATGAAGTAAATAAATAACCAGTAGATAAAATAGATAAGTACAAGTCAACTGGTCAACACAATGACCAAAAAGAGTCAATAACAAGTCAACTGGTCAGAAGTACAATCGGATAGTTGGAGACCACTCAAGTCTAGGAGGAATGGCCTGGGAGAAAGAATGGACCAGGCTGCCATGACCGAAACATGGACATTATCTCGTCATATCGGGCCTGGTTCGAATCGCGTTTGGCCCGAAAGGCGTCCATGTATTCAGCATGATAGGCCTGGTTCACCTCGTGCTCGGTATAAAGAGCTTCCATGAACTCGACGTGATGTGCCTCTACCTCCTCTCGGAGATTGTGGACCTTTGTCTGAACACTGTGGACATCAGTCTCAATCCGGGCTAAGCGCTGGTCCGTAGTCAGTGGTGGAGGCTCCCGTAACTACTCTTCGATCTCGGCTAAATCGACATCAACCTCCTCGTCCGAGTCGACCTGGTGTCGGGCCCTCTGTCGTCTCCACGATACCCCCACAGCTGAGATGTCTATGATCGCTAAGGAAAAGTTCCTAGACCCTATCTCGTCAAATTTGGTCATTTGGATGACCTCTATGGCAGTGATGTCACGACCATGGTGATGGAGGAGGGAAGTGATAATGTGATAGTAGGGGGTACGCACTCGAGAATGAGTGGATATGCTTGACACGTAAGTGATCGTCTGGAACATGTGTAGACCAATGTCTATGTCAAGATGATGAATCATCGCGTAGAGGAGGAAAGTGTGGAAAGGTCGCATGGTCGTGACATCCCGAGTAGTCAATGGAAGGATACATCGGACCAAAACTCTATACAGAGCGTAGTCCTGGACGTGGAGATCGACGGACTGGAATCGCTTTACCGTCGTGTTTCTAGCATCTCCGAAAAAGTTGGAATAAAGAGTGTCCAGGGTGATATGAGAATAGGGGTCAGCAAATGGAAGGTCAGTAGGAGGATAACAGTAAAATGTGCATCGAGAAGGTCATAGTCCAAGAAATCTATTAAACAAGGTTGGTGTGATAATTAGGGGGATGGACTGTACAGTAGTAGAGTAACAGAAGTCATCAATTTTGACTAAGTTGTTATAAAACTCAGCACACAGAGTAGTGTTGACTAAGTGGGTTCAGTAGACAAGGTGGTCGAGTTGATAAAAATTAATTGCGTCCAAAGCAGTAGGACAAGATTGAGCAAAGAACTGTCTATTCAAGAAATTGGTCTTTATTGGTTTATAGGTGGTTTGTGCAAATTTATTAAACAAGGCTAATGTAGGGAACCTAGGATCTGGGCTAGGCTCGACCTGGGGGTTGGGTTTGTGTAACCCGACGTTTTCTAAGCAGGTAAGAAAGATTTTGCATTTACTACCAGAAATTAAGAGGAATTAATTGAAAATGCATAAATAAATTATACCTAGGCGGCATTGTGAAAGTTGGGTGATTGAGGACAAGAGAAGAACCTTCGGGCGCCTTAGAAGGAAGAGAAAGGGAAGAGGAATTCGTTTGGTGTGGCAAGTGAGGAAGAGGTAAAGGACTTATAAAGGGTTTCACGGGCACCCGTGAGGGTTCTAGGGTGCCCGTGGTGATTGAGGCGCCCGAGAGCCTCTCGGGCGCCTGAGTCAGGGTGTCAGGCCCTTTGGCAGGTTTTACTGCCATCGAACGCGAGTAGGGTGCCCGTGAGGTTTCGGGCGCTCGTGTTGACTAGGGTTTGACCGTTGACCAGTTTGATCGTTGATCTGGTTTGACTGTGTTGACCAAGTTTGACTAATCAGTAATTAAGTCAATCAAGTCCTAGATCATAGTTTGATGAGTTAATTGAAGTGAATTTTGTAATTTCAAACAACTATAAGATTAGCTTTTAACATTAATGAACTAATGACATAAAAAAAATGTTAACCAGGAAGCATATTATAGCATTAAAAACTGCAAGATTAACTTTGATACAGGTATCTAAGATTTAGTTTAAAATTTATGTTAGTTTCAAATTTATCAAATAGTAAATTGAATTTGATTTTCGATAATTGGCTTCCAGTTCTTGGCGAGGCACAAAGCCTTCTTTGGTCGTAGCCTTATTGGAGTAACAACCCTTTTCTTGACAAAGCCTTTTATCGAAAATTCATTTTCAAAGTTACTTTTTGAAAAATTCTAGTATAACTAGTTTAGGTCTTGGATCGGTAGCTTCCGCTAGTTCCACCAGACTAAACAGACCAAGTAAGGTATACTTGACCTTATTAGAAGGGCTTCCCTAACGTACTATCATCTCACCTCCACCTAATACTATGTTGTTCAAATTTCAAATAAATCATTTATCCTTATACTATTCTTAAGTCTAAGCATAATAAAAAGAATAAACAGGCAAGCGAGCAATTCAGAGAAATTACCTAAGTAACATCATAATTGGAGTAATACTCCGGATTTTTGAAATCAACAAGATTGTGAATTAAATTTTCTAACATTCTGACCTTATGTTTCAGTGTTTCATTTTCTTATTCTATTTTTTTGAAATTTACTTTAACTAATTTATAAGATTTAATCACATCATTTGAGGTTAATACTGGATTTTCAAATATTGTAAATTTACCTTTCTTGATTATTTGTCCAGTACTCTTGAGGGTTCCGTTTGGTGAAGGTTGACTCTTGCGAGTGGGGCACTTATTCTTGTAATGTCCTATTTCGCTGCACTTAAAACATATTATATGATTTTTAAATTTTGAAGTTACCATATTACCGTTTGATTCCTGGTTGGGAATCTCCCCCTTGATTTTAACCGTCTTTCTTTTCTGTTTCTCTAGCATCTTGTAGTGGTCACGACCCAATCGGACCAGTTTGGGTCGATCTCCTTCATTGCCTTCTGATTCTGAGTCTAAGTCGGACTCGGTTACTGGTTGAAGTTTCTTCTTTGGTGGTTCTCTTGGAGTTTTCCCTACACTAGAAATTAAACCTTCCTCGACCATTACAGTATCAGTTTGATTATTTAATTATAATTCAGAAAAAAATCGAAATTGTTTACCATTTTTGTCTAAATTAATTCGTCTTCTACCTCTGGTTCGAATTCGCAGTCAGGTACGGAATCTATCTCATCTTCTGATCCGAAATCAATTTCGAAGTCGGGTGCCAACTCTGTCTCGGCTATTTGAGCTTGAGCCGAGAATGCAAAATAACTTACCTGATCTTCTTCTTCTTCTGAGTTCTCTTGATAAAGGTTGATCAATTTTTCTCAAATTTCTCTAGCACATCCGAATGGACCTACTAGTTCGAGTTGTTCCTTGGTTAGGCCACATTGTAGGATTGCAGTTGCCCTTGTATCGGTCTCAATTTGGTTGAGGGTTTGTTCATCCAGTTTGTCCCACTCGATTGATAACTCATCTTCTATGGGAAAAGAGAATCTCGTTTGGATGATCATCCATATGTTCATGTGGGCCTTCAGATGGGATTCCATTTGACTTCTCCAAGAGTTGAAATTTTCACCAGAGAAGAGCGGTGAACGGGCGCTGATCCATTCTTGGTTGGCCATTTGATTAAACTGAAAAGAGAAAAAAAAACATGTTCCAAGACTGAGTCTTGGATTACTAGTGCTGGAAGAATATTAATAACAAAAAAAAAATCGAGTGGTGTTGCACCAACCTCGATTAACGAGAAAGATTCGAGCGGAAAAAATTTGAAATTCGAAAATCCAAAAAAATTTCTCAAACTGGTGGTTGCACCAAGTTTGAGCCACCCGCTCTGATACCACTTGTGGGATCGGATTGAATCGATAGAGGGGGGGGGGTGAATATCGATCGTTAAAATTTTCGGACAAAGAGAGTAATTGCGCAGCGAAAATAGCAAAAACAATCACTAACACGGTTTGTTTTTACTTGGTTCGGAGTCGCGGTCGGCTCCTACTCCAAGGCCCACGGTCCTTGACCGTTTACGATGGGCTATTATATATTTTCGTAAATGATTACAAGTTGGGGTACAAATATAGAATTTAAAACGAAATTACAGCACTTAAAAAATGAACTTTTACCGACGACCGGAGAAGTTGGAAGTTCGGAGCAGCGGGTCGTCGGCGGCGCTTGAATCGCGAGTACGGAGCTTGTCGGAGCGTAGCGCTTGAATAAGAGCATAGCGACCGATGGTTTGTCCAGCTTCATCTCGGTTGTGAGCCTCTTTCTTATACTTCGGCAGGGAACCTGATAACATGATCTTCTGTGCGACACCACGTACCATGTTATCTACAATGCCAAGTATTAAATATTTTGTGCATATACTAATATAAACATGCACTGTGTGATTTTGCGATTCTCTTTAAAATGTAAATGTGTCTTAACCAAAAGCAATACTTTTAGTATACATCCTAACAATCTCCCACTTATACTCAAAGACTTTGCTGTTTTCAAAATGCCATACATCTGACCTCTAGATCCTTCACATGCCTTAAAGCTCTCGCTACTAAGACCTTAGTGAAATGATCCACCTAGGTCATCTTCTGATGCAATCTAGGCAACGACAGCTATTCCTCTTCTGGGTGGTACTTGCACTCTATGTGTTTACTTGCCTTATGGACTCGTGATTCCTTCGAGTTCGCAACTGCACCATTTTAATCACATCAAATGTGATAGTTCCGAGTAAACCAGGAATCACATTGAAGACCATCTTGAGGTTTCTGAACTATGTAGCTATTTTGGCTGCCTCGCAGGTTGCCAGAATATCCAGCCTCCATAGTACGGTCCATCACGCAGACATTGCACAACACTCTACTATACAATGGTTCTACCTCCTAAAAGTAAACACAAAACCCAAGGAATATTTATATATGCCCCTATCTAGATTGGAATTCTGTATCCATATAACCTACAGGAAATTGGTCTGGCCGGTAAATCAGCATATAGTCTTTAGTCCTTCTCAGGCACTAACACATGCTTTTACCGCATTCCAATTTTCTTGACCTGGGTTACTCCGATATCTGTTACCCATGCCCACTTCACAACAGATATCTGGGCTCGTTTCTAGCATACAAGAGACTTCCTCTAGCCGATGCTAGAGGAACCGTCATTACCTACTCTATCACCTTTGATAATCTAAACATATCTCTTAGATAGAGTAGCTCCAAAACTGAAAAGTACAAAACTTTCCTTTGGAGGTATCCATGCTAGAATGAGCTAGGATAATGTTTTATATGAAGCTTGAGATAAGCCCATCATCCTTGTCTGGAGATCCCTTAGATCTTTGATCCCTAAGGATGTATCTTACTTCTCTCAAGTCCTTTATAATTATGTGGACAACCATACCCTTACGTCTGACAATATTCTATTATTGTTGCCAACTAACAAAATATCATCTACGTATTATACAAGAATACCACTTCATTTTGTCACATACAATGTCATCTGTCCTTTGAACAAATACACATAGTTAGATTTATCTTTTCAAAGCGGATGATCCTTATCATAGGTCTAGGGATCCAGCTCATGCTCACTTAGGACCCAGTCCATAGACTCTCCAAGAACATGAGACTTTTAGGTTGAGCAACAACCCTCCCACTACAACAAGGTACTCTTTGTATATCTTTAGTGACACGAGGTGCAGTACCTTGTGGTATCTCCTCTTGTACAGCTGGTACTAAAATTGGAATGTATCTCAGAGTAGTACTATTCATGGACTTATGGTTTATTACATAGTCCTTTTTCTAAGAATCAAATATTCGCCCCAACGAGTATCCTCTGATCCTTAGGAATAATAAACCACCTTATTGTTCCCTTAGAATAGCCTACGAACATATGCACTATATTCCAACTTGTCAGTGTCTCTTTTCAGCACACTGAAATACTTATAATCTGAATATGTCCTAGACTAAGGCTTTGCTTAGTCCACATTTCAATGGTTTTAAGAGACTACTGACCTAGAATCAAGCATCTACACCGTCGTATCCAAGACATATCCCTTTGAACAA
The DNA here is from genome assembly GCA_024364735.1 of Boesenbergia rotunda. Taxonomy (NCBI): domain Eukaryota; kingdom Viridiplantae; phylum Streptophyta; class Magnoliopsida; order Zingiberales; family Zingiberaceae; genus Boesenbergia; species Boesenbergia rotunda. The sequence goes on from JAGFNQ010000897.1 coordinate 57,482, forward strand.
TTCTGGCTAATCTTCAGAGTGGCTTATCATCTTCTTAACTATTAGCTTAAGAGACCTTCTTCCTTCAATGTGTTGCACCATTCTGTTGGGGCACACCAGGTGCAGTGCATTGAGATCAAATCTCAATTCTCTGATAAGTAAGTCCTACAACTATCCCTAGAGGTACTTGCCACCATGATCTATTGCAGCACATCGAGTAAATGTACTTTGTCCTTTGAATAATTGTTTATTAAATAAGTAAAATATTCAAAGGTACCTCTATTCTGGATAGACTAAGGACCTATACTTATCAGGATGAACTATTTCATACATATCTTTGGTTCTATGCCCCTAGGCTTAGAACAAGCCTATTTGGTTTTGTTACTTCCCTAGTAAGAGTCAAAAGATCTTTAAGGAAGACAAGTCTTCCTTTACCAATGTACCCAAGGGCTTATCAGTTGACCACTATTGAATCCTACTAGAGGTTAACAAACCAATCCTTAGAGCCTAAATATGTGTTTGGTTCTACTTGGAAGGAACCTTTCTCTTACATTAGTTAAGATGATAAGCTATTAAATGCATCATGTGAGGTTTTTCATTTTTATACTAATTGTCTATCTATGTACTTTAATAGATAGTCATTATATTCCACTTTTAACAAATAAAAGCATTAGAAATATCTTATTCCAGAAACTGAAAAAAAGTTCTTTCCAAAAACTAAGTACATGAAGAAAATCTCTATAAAGCCAAAACTATATCAACCTATGCTCAAGACATAGATAAAACTCCCACTGCAACAAATCATCTCCATAGCCCATCCATGTAGTCAGTGATATCCTCTTCAGCTAGTCGTCGGGTTTCCTAGAACCCCTGCACAAAAATGCAGACATGATTAGTGGCATCTGTATCTACTCACCAGGTACCGATAGATATCACCGCTAAACATGTTACAAAATATACCTGCATCACTACTTTGATGGCGAGGACAATCCTGTTGAGACCGGTAGGAGAGCTAGACGGGGGGGAGGGGGGTGATTAGCTCTGATTTGCTTGTAGATGATTTGTCGTCGCAGAAGACTTCAAGCAATGCTAACACTAAGGATTTATTTGGTATCCACCTCCTTGAGGTGACTAATCCAAGGATCCACTCTCCTCACTCTCTCATACACTATGAAAGATCTCCTTCTTGAGGTGGAGAAACCTCTTACAAGCTTCCAAGAAGATACAACAAGAATCCAAGCAAATACAAAATGAAATCTTACAAGATTTACAATGATAAACTCTCTTTGCTTTCCTTGCTATCTTCAAGCTTGATATCGCCTCTAGAACTTTGGAAGTGCAGCAACACTAAGCCGTAAAGCTTCTGTTGAAATGGCGTGGAAGGAGGAGGAGAAGTGCCGAAAGAGCCCGTGAAGAGAGCCACTTCAAACCTGCGTGAAAACCCTATATACCCGACGCCTAGGTTTTCCTAATTGATTACCCAATCGATTACCATGTCAGACATAGTCATTCAACGGCTAGTTTTTGAACCTTAATCGATTAGCTAATCGATTAAGAATAACCTTAATCGATTGCTGAATCGATTCAGCACCCTTCTGTTCTCTCACATAAACAGTAGTAATCGATCACCCGATCGATTACCAGACCCTGTAATCGATTGACCAATTGATTACAGAACCTCTTAATCGATTGATTAATCAATTAAGAGAGAGCTGGATTGATTACCCAATCGATTCAGCCACCTTCTGTTCTCGCATCTAAACTCTCTCAATCGATTAGCTAATGCATTACAACCCTCATTAATCAATTGGCTAATGCATTAAGGTCCTCCTTAATCAATTAGCTAATGCATTAAGGTCCTCCTTAATCAATTAGCTAATGCATTAAGACCCTTCTTAATCGATTACACAATGCATTAAGGTATTAAGGTCCTCCTTAATCAATTAGCTAATGCATTAAGACCCTTCTTAATCGATTACACAATGCATTAAGGTCCACCTTAATCAATTAGCCAATCGATTAAGAACCTTTCTGTTCTGACGAAACAACAACCCAATCGATCACCTAATCGATTGCTCATCCCTAACCTGCTTAGCTCATGTCTAGGGTGCCTTTGTCTAGCCACGGTCAACTGAGACCCGTTAGGACTTTCCCTTGCCTAGTTCCCAACTAGGACTTTTCTTGTGCCAGCATACGATCTCCCCGATCCACCTGGACTTCACTTAGTCCCACTAGGTTTTTTCCCATGCCAGCATGCGATCTCCCTGATCCACCTGGACTTCACCTAGTCCCACTAGGTGTGCCTAGTCCCACTAGGTCTTTTCCCATGTCAGCGTACGATCTCCCTAATCCACCTGGACTTCACCTAGTCCCACCAGGTCTTTTCCCATGCAAGCGTGCGATCTCCCTGATCCACCTGGACTTCACCTAGTCCCACTAGCTGTGTCTAGTCCCACTAGGTGTGCCTAGTCCCACTAGGTCTTTTTCAGTCAAGTCTCCAGTCAACCTTGACTCACTTGACTCACACGATATCCAAATATCATGCGATATTCAAACATCATTATCAAACATCGAAACATCCAACCTTAAGCTTACCAAGCTTACCAGACATAAGCTCACACGAGCCTAGTCAAACTAGGTCAACCCTGACCTAACCAAGATTGCACCAACAATCTCCCCCTTTTTGATGTTTGACAATATGTTTGAGAAAGACTAATCCCTTTTAGCCTTTCAATCTTTTCTCCCCCTTTGACACACATCAAAAACTCTCCCCGAGAGTCTGTATGGTCAAAGGCATACCCAATGAAAGTCTCATACCTTCCACTTGAACCCATGCTCATTCTTGAGCATTCATCATAATGAAGATTTCCAATCATTATTCTTTCACTTATCCCAAAAAAATTTAAACACATGCTTTTAAGGAAGACCTCCCCCTCAAAACATGTTCTAACCCTCTATCATTGCACCAACAATGATTTTTGAGTTCCTAAAACTTTAGGAAATCTCAACTCGAGGTTATGAGAATTTGATATTCAAAACTTGAATCAAAACCTCTCTCTAACTCTATAAGTTTCACCAAACAAACTCCCTTTTTGATTTCATAATGAAATTTACCCATATATACTTATGAAAGTAATTCAAGGGGCTAGGGATTGTTAGATTACTCAAAATTGGGCTAACTAACTGAAAACAGGCAGTTTTAGTCGTGTCAATCGATTGGTGTTAGTCCCAATCGATTAAACTATGCCTTAATCGATCAACTGATCGATTACAGCTGCCCTTAATCGATCAACGGATCGATTACGCGAGCTTCTATGCTCGCAGATAGGATCTCCCAATCAATTGGGTAATGTTCTAATCGATCATCCGATCGATTGAGAGTTTCTGATTTCTGAAATCAATTTCAGTCTAAATTTCAGAAACTCCTAAATAATTCTACAAAATTTGAAAAATCTCAAAATTTTGTGTAGACATTATTTATGGCATATACTACCAAGGAAAAATAATTTTATATGAAAATATCTCTCTTTTTCAATGATTGACACAAAAATGGAAACCATTGACATAGTTCAATCTTTCACTCTATTTTGTATCCAATTCATCAATGATGAGATCTATCAAAACATAGTCTTCACCAAGGTTTTCCAAAATAGTTTTGAAATAGATTTCAAAAATAATTTCCAACCATGTTCCTTGGGCTAAATGCACATGACTTGTACATTAGCTTTCCCAATGATTGGAGTTCATTTACATTCATATTTTGATGAACCTATAACTCTATCGGATGTATATAAATCAACACCTTGAGTTTTGTTCATCACCCTAACATCTCACTTGTTTCTAATGTGTCTCAAAATACACACAAGTCAACTTATGGTCCTGGTGAGATGTGAAAGTCATGTTCTCCCTAAACTAAGGGTTTATGCATTTCTACCTAGGCATTATAAACTTTGATCATTCACCTAGAATGTCAATTAATGCCAATGTCCTTAATTTCAATAATAATTAAATTAATGCATGATAATGACTATAACATGCATCATATGAGAATTTAAACAATATTATAACTAGATGATGCATGCATGACATGACATGTAATATTTTCATAATAAAATATGAATGATGAATTATGATGTCATGTCATGTGATAGGGCATACAAAACATGGCATAGTGGCACAAAAGAAAATACCTAGATTTTCTATCTAAGTATCAATAACTCATCGCTAAGCCATTGATAATCCTAACTTTGCCCCTAATTTCCAAGATAATGCCAAAACTCCCCAACTTGGCCTATCTTTATATTCTAACCTAGTTGTGCCAACTTTATTGAGTTCAATCTTTCAAAAATATAATTTGACACAAATTTTACTCCTCCTAGAGTAAACAAATGACTCCTTCATTTTCAAGGGTAGTAACTCCTTGAAAATGTTCCAAAGTGCCAACTTCATCAAGGTTAGGTTAACTACCCTTCCAATTTGAGTTGACACTCCCTAGACCTATCTAGGGTGTGGTGAACACACTCTTAGGAACCCAAAACCTATTGGTGCTCCTTGAGTGTTCTAGGTATTCATTAGGGATAATTTTCCTTGATACCTTCCTAATGACCTTTTTAGACTTCTCCGAAGCTTTAGTCATGTTGATCTTGTCTTGGTCAACCCTAGGGATGGCTTCCCTTGTGGCCTTGACTTGACTCCTTGACCTAGATTGAGTTTCATATATATATGAAACTCTATGATAGGATGGACCATCATCCTTGGTTTTAGGTTTGTATCCCAAACCTTTCTTGCTCCTAGAGGGTCCTTGATTTCCTAAATCTAAGTTTTGAATTTTTGATCCCTTATATAGATTTTCTATTCTTTTGAGGGATTTTTCTAATGTTTTAAGTTTTGACCTCAAAACTTGATTTTCAATCATTACTTTCTCAAGGCTTGGTTTTCTAAGATTGCCTTGGTGATTTTTCCTTTTGACCTTGTTTTGGGTAGGTCTACCCTTAAATGTTCTAAAATCTTCCCTATTCTTAGATGTGGTAGACCTAGCATGGAAGACTCTATATTTTTCATTAGGTTTTTCATACCTCCTATTTTCATGATAAATAGCATTTAAATGAAAATATTTATTTTTAACATGCATATTATCATGATTTAAATAAATACCATTTTCTAATGGTACCTTAATCTTGCTCTTGGAGGCTCCCCCTTGATTTGAGCTCCTCCTTTTTGCCTTAGTCAGATCTTTCCCCTTTGGACATTGATTTCGATAGTGTCCTTTTTGTTTGCATGAGAAGCACACAATGTGCTTCTTATCCTTCTTTACCACGGGGCCGACCTCCTTTGGCTTCTCCTTGGTCTTGGGTGCTACTTGCACCATCTTCTTGACCAATTTGGGACACTTACTCTTATAGTGCCCTTTTTCCCTACACTCAAAGCAAATGATATGATCTTTATTTTTACAAATTGAAATTTTTATACCTTTGCTTGTAGGGGTGACACTTTCTTCCTCTTCATTGACATTGGAAAATGATGTTGAAGCCTCTTCTTGTTCCGGCGTCAATGTCAAATTTTGCTCCTCTTCAATCTTTGAAGTAGAAGCTTCTTGAATTTCCTCCTCGAATGTTGAGCATCTCTCAACTTCTGAATCATCTTCATTTGATGAATCTCCTTCTTCGGATTTGTCTTGATACGGTACAGTGGAGGGATCTTCATGAAGCTTTGCCAATTTGCTCCAAAGCTCTTTGGCATCTTTAAATTCTCTAATCTTGTCCAAGATGGTGCTCGGCAAAAGATTGACCAATAACATGGTCACTTTGTCGTTGGCCTCGCATCTCTTGATTTGCTCCTCATTCCATTTGCTTTTCTTGAGGAGCTTCCCTTTGGTGTTTGTTGGAGCTTCACACCCCTCGATTAGAGCAAACTATTGCTCTATCTCCATAATGAAGTAATTTTCAATCTTTGACATCCAAAGACTGAAATTTGCCTTGTCGAATGGTGGAGGTGCCCGGGTGTCATAGCCAAACTCCATTTTTGAAGATAAACCCTCTTGATGATGACTTCTAGAAATTAGGGTTTCTTCCAACTTCTCCTTCTTCCTCTAGCTCTTGCCCTCTTGGCGATGAGTCCAAAGAAGAGCAACTTGGCTCTGATACCACTTGTTGGGACCGGTAGGAGAGCTAGAGGGGGGGTGATTAGCTTCGATTTGCTTGTAGATGATTTGTCACCGCAGAAGACTTCAAGCAATGCTAACACTAAGGATTTACTTGGTATCCATCTCCTTGAGGTGACTAATCCAAGGATCCACTCTCCTCACTCTCTCATACACTATGAAAGATCTCCTTCTTGAGGTGGAGAAACCTCTTACAAGCTTCCAAGAAGATACAACAAGAATTCAAGCAAATACAAAATGAAATCTTACAAGATTTACAATGATAAGCTCTCTTTGCTTTCCTTACTATTTCAAGCTTGATATCGCCTCTAGAACTTTGGAAGTGCAGCAACACTAAGCCCCAAAGCTTCTATCGAAATGGCGTGGAAGGAGGAGGAGAAGTGCCGAAAGAGCCCGTGAAGAGAGCCGCTTCAAACCTGTGTGAAAACCCTATATACCTGACGCTTAGGTTTTCCCAATCGATTACCACGTCAAACTTAGCCGTTCAACGGCTAGTTTTTGAACCTTAATCGATTAGCCAATCGATTAAGAACAACCTTAATCGATTGCTGAATCAATTCAGCACCCTTCTGTTCTCTCACATAAACAGCAGTAATCGATCACCCGATCGATTACCAGACCCTGTAATTGATTGACCAATCGATTACAGAACCTCTTAATCGATTGATCAATAGATTAAGAGAGAGCTAGATCAATTACCCATTCAGCCACCTTTTGTTCTCGCATCTAAACTCTCTCAATCGATTAGCTAATGCATTACAACCCTCCTTAATCAATTGGCTAATGCATTAAGGTCCTCCTTAATCAATTAGCTAATGCATTAAGGTCCTTCTTAATCAATTGGTTAATTCATTAAGGTCCTCCTTAATCAATTAGCTAATGCATTAAGACCCTTCTTAATCGATTACTCAATGCATTAAGGTCCACCTTAATCGATTAGTAAATCGATTAAGAACCTTTCTGTTCTGACGAAACAACAACTCAATCGATCACCTAATCGATTGCTCAACCCTAACCTGCTTAGCTCAAGTCTAGGGTTCCTTTGTCTAACCACGGTCAACCGAGACCCGTTAGGACTTTCCTTTGCCTAGTTCCCAACTAGGACTTTTCTTGTGCTAGCATGCGATCTCCCCAATCCACTTGGACTTCACCTAGTCCCACTAGGTGTGCCTAGTTCCACTAGGTCTTTTCCCACGCTAGTGTGCGATCTCCCCGATCCACCTTGACTTCACCTAGTCCCACTAGGTCTTTTCCCATGCCAGCGTATGATCTCCCTCATCCACCTGAACTTCACCTAGTCCCACTAGGTCTTTTCCCATGCCAACGTGCGAACTCCCTGATCCACCTGGACTTCACCTAGTCCCACTAGGTGTGTCTAGTCCCACTAGGTGTGCCTAGTCCCACTGGCTCTTTTCCAGTCACGTCTCCAGTCAACCTTGACTCACACAATATCCAAACATCATGCGATATTCAAACATCATTATCAAACATCGAAACATCCAACCTTAAGCTTACCAAGCTTACCAGACATATGCTCACCCGAGCCTAGTCAAACTAGGTCAACCCTGACCTAACCAAGATTGCACCAACAAATCCGTCTTCCAATGTCCAGACTGCTTGCACACAAAGCACTTGCCTTTCGACTTCTTTATGCATCCCTGAGGTCCATGTATTTCTTTCTTTGCTCCAACTTGTTTCTTCTTCTTCTTTCCTTTCGGTTTAGAAGTAGAACCTCTTGTGCAACGAAAGTTTGTGAACTTTGAAGAGAAAACCCCTCTGCCGCTTCTAGTTCTGTCAGAAGCTATGCCCATGAATATGCACGATTGTCCATATTGTATCTTACGCGAAACTCCTCAAAACTCTTCGGTTGAGATAGGAGGATAAAATCGATCTGGGTTTTCCCTTCAATTTTTACTCCAAGGATTTCCATCTCCTTTAGTCAAGCCATCATTTTGAGGACATGTTACCTCACGGGCATACCCTCAACCAAGATAGTTGCCATCAAGTTCTTCAAGACCTTATGCCTAGCGGCTCAATTATTCTGCCGGAAGAGTTCGTCGAGTTCGGATATTTTATTACTGGTAATGGACGAAGCCTGATTTTGATGACCCTCAGTCGTCTCGTCTGCTTCTAGCCATTTCCTAAAATATTCAAACTCCTCTTCAGTGTTAATCTCGCTAGGTTTTTCGGCACAGAACTCGACAAGATCACTTTTGGATTCCTCGACAGTAGAGACAAAATCCATGTTTAATTTCCAATCCTTATCATTATTAGGGGCATTTATTTGGTTTTCTCATTGAATTAGGTCAAGTGGGTCTAGATCCATTTTAAAGTACCTGAGAATCACAACAATCACACACTTTAGATTTTGAAAATAAATTGACTCCTCAAAAATGATTTACTACAAAATCTACCAACATCTCAAAACACCGAGAATTATGCATGCCACGTTAGTGTGGACGTATACGAATTCTACATTTGTGAGAGGAAGTTTTTCCCAATAATTTTACTATCTTGTCATTCTTACCTTTTGACAAGTAAAATTAATAATTGGTCCTCTTCGGCCCTACAAATAATAGCAGTGACTCCGTTAGGGAGGATACTAATATTTGCATCTAAGGCTACGTTTGGTAAGGGGTAATGTAATCGGGTCTGTAATGTAATCAAGTTTGTAATGTAATGTAATGTAATCTTGATTACATTGTTATGTTTGGTAATGAGTTGTATGTAATCTTTGATAACCATTACATGTTGGATTCCTTTATTTGGTGAGGGGTAATCCATCCTGTAATGTAATCAAGATTGACGACCGACGATTGCCGCCGACCGGCCGGTGACCATCGACCAGCCGGGGGCGGCCGGCCCGGCGCGGCCGGACCGGCGGCGGCCGGCTACGGCCGGCCGCCGCCGGCCGGTCGGCTACGGTCGGCCGCCGCCGGCCGGCTACGGTCGGCCGCCGCCGGCCGGCTACGGTCGGCCGCCGCCGGCCGGCGACCGGCGGCGGCCGGCCTGCGACCGGCGGCGGCCGGCCTGCGACCGGCGGCGGGGCGACGGCGGGTGGCGACGGCCGGGCGTCGACCGAGCGACGACCGGGCGACGACCGGGCGTCGACCGACGACCGTCGTCGCCCGACCGACAACTTTACAAGCCGTAATGTAATCCAGATTACGGAGGTTTTGGTTTGTAATCCAGATTACAAAGTATCAACCTCTTTTGTAATCGAGATTACATTATATTACAACTTTAAAGTTATTCCAAACAAACGAATTCAACTTGTAATGTAATCCAGATTACATTACAGGGTGGATTACAGCCTACCAAACGCAGCCTAAGTGTTAACCATTACACTACACTAAGAATATTATTTCCGATTATGTGTCTTCCGTTGGGGAAGTACACACGCTCTTTAATAATTTCCTTTAATCTTTTCTAACCCAGTGATCCGTAGAACAAGCCTATCCGTTATGGAGGAAGACACTCAGAGCCAACGCGCGGGCTTGTTCGCATCCCTTGTTAGATTGTAATAGAGGTCGTGGGACCCTTAGGGTCCCTCTCCCACTTAGTTATTTGCATTTGAGGTTTTTCACATGCACACACACAACAAGCACATAAACCAATAATAATAGTGCTATGAAAAAATCCTAGATTTTTCCAACTATTATGGCCTTGGTCTCCAATGCGCCTCCAGTCGTGTTGTCACCTCGTCCACTCCATCCTTTCCATGTGCAAGCCACCATGAAGGATTCCCCGAGCCGAGATGACTAGCTTACTTACTTATATCCATTGATCCTATATTCCACAAAGGAGTGTACATGTTATCTAGATCAAAAGTAAATAGAAAGCTTGGCTAAACAAGTGTCATATTTAATTACAAAAATTAAATAACTTATCTAGCCTGGTCAACCCCGAGGATTCAATTAATACACATCAAACACAATCATTCACATACATATCACATTAATGCCATAATAGTTGGAATCTAGTGCCTGCAACAAAAAGTTAGCCTACACACATCTAAAAATTATCCAGCAAAAATAATGTACATGATAATGTGCAGAAAAAATAACCAAATCCTAAACACACAAAACCGAAAACACAGCTCTGATACCAGTTGTTGGTATGACTTGGCGGTTTCCAAGACAACCACGGGGGCGTATCTGAGAGACCTCTCTATGTCTACGGATTAAAAAATTTAATCTGAATAGAGACCTGTCCCTCTAACGACCATTTCGTCGTCGTGTTAATTAATCTAAGTTACAACTTAACCAAAACCAAGGTTAAGGTTTTGTAACTTTCCGGATTAATTAACCGCGGAATAGACGATGATTTGGATCGTCGATTTTTGTGTTTATCTTGGGGGTTTAGTTAGTTAATTATTATCCATGATAAGCAATCAAAATAACTAACAAACATACTTAAATGACTAGGCAAAGAAATATGGCACAATAAGACATAGTAGAAATATAACAGAGCTCGGGAGAGTTATACCTCGCCGTTTACCTTGTAGTCATCTACCTTATGACCCTCCCCTCCTGGACGTCGTGTGGGCGATGATCTACGAAGTCACAGAGTCACCAAAGCACCGGATCAATCCTCCTTTCTCCTTCCTTTGAATGCACCAAGAAAAGCCCTAGAGTTTAGGGTTTGAGCCGGCCTTCACTACCTCCTCTTTGTCACCGCCGACGCTTATCCCTTGTTTATGTTGGATCTTGTACATTTGCTAGAGGGGGGGGGGTGGGGTGAATAGCAAATCTTGGATTCGTTCTACCTACGTTGTTAGTTGCGCAAGAGGAAATACAATAAAAACAAAACTAACAACAAGGAACAATGCTAACAATATCGATATACTTGGTATCCACCCCTAAGGGTGACGAATCGAAGAATCCATCGATGGATCACTCCCCGGATAACCTCCGGCTAGCCCTTGTCGCTCCTTGTGGGTGGAGAAACCTCGGCACAGCACCTCGACAATACCTGAGCACCAAAGGCTACTTATCTACTCTATCCAAGCAGATTTCGCCAAGAACCCCTGCCCAAATCGAGTTCTCTTTAAATAGAACTTAGGCTAGAAACCCTCGCTGGCAGTCGACTGCTCCCAGGGCAGTCGACTGCTCGCACTCAGATTCGATCGTTGATAGCCCCAATGTTCGAATTCTGCTACACACCAGTGACTACTCCCAGAGCAGTCTGTTGGGTATGACTTGGCGGGTTTCCTAAGCGAATACCTGGTTGATCCGAGAAACCTCTCCATGCCTATGGATTAAATAATTTAATCCGAATGGAGAGCCGTCTCCCATCGACCGTCTCGTGCCGTATCGAACGATCCAAATTACAACTTAGCCGATTAACGAAATCGGCCTTGTAATTTGCTGGACCGTTCGACCGCGGAAAAGGCGACGAGTTGATCGTTAGCTTTTGTGTTTATGGTTGGGGTCCAATTATTTATTTATTAACTATGATATCAAATCAAAACAATTAAATAATTATCATGAAATTACGAGGCAAATAAGTAAGGCACAAAATAACAATATAAGGAGCCAAAGGAAGAATATACCTTCCGAACCTTACGATCTTCTACCGTATGACCCTCCCCTCTTGGACGTCGTGTGGGCGACGATCTACCAAGACCCGTGGTCACCAAGTCGATCCCTTCTCCTTGCGCCAACCAATCCCTAACCAAAGGGATGCCGCCAGCCGCTCCAAGGAAGAATATAATCCAAACACAAACCCTACTACTCCTCTTCTTCTCCTTCGGCACCCGAGCCCTGAGCTACTCGGTTGCTCCCTCGAAGCACGTGGGTACTGCTCCCTTGGAGCAAGCTACTCCCTTACGCATCTTGGCTACGCCCTTAGAAACAAGCTGCTCTTACGCAATCTTAGCTGCTCCTCTTGAAGCAAATTGCGTAATCAACTTGTTTGCCTTTGGCAGCCATGCATGAGCAACCTGGTAAGTTGCATGCGCAACTTGGAAAGTTGCTTCCCTCGGCAGTTGCTTCCCACGGAAGAAAGAAGTCGGCACCGTTTTCCCCATGAAGTGAGTTGCTTCCTCAAGCAATTGCAATTGCTTGATCAACTCTCTTACCTTGGAGAAATCAGATTCATTGGACTTTTATTCCAACAAAAGTTGCATGCAAGCTTCTCCATTGGAGCAGATTAATTGCTCGGCTTGAGCAATTAATCACGTTGGAGCAAATTAATTGCATGAGCAATTAATTTGCGTTGGAGTAATGCAACGCATGGAGCAAATTAATTGCTCATGCGTTGAAGCAAATTAATTGGATAATTTGCATGGTGGAGAAGCATGCTATTCGGCGCCGCTTGCTCAAACTGTGAGGGAGAGAGAGAGGGGAGGAGAGGAGAGGAGAAACATAGGGGTTTCCTTGTGATCCCTTGGATTTATTAATTGGATCGATTAGTCTTTTGGTTTCATACCACCATGGGGTATATATAGGGCTACGATAGGGACCATGAGGAGGAGTTGGATATTGGCTCGCTAATGGACCCGGTCCATTAATGAGGATTTATTCCACTAAAGGGCCCACATTGACTTACCTCACCAACCCCCATATTTACATATGAGCTCCACTTATTACGAGTCGTCCATCCCCCCGTGTTTATAATATCGAATGCCCGTTAATTAATTTAAATTACTGAAAATTCAAATTAATTAACCTCTGGATCCTTGACTAGTACCACTCAACCTTATCATCGTGCCGGATCAAATCCACCTGCAGGGTTTAGCATGATGAACCTTTTGAGCTCATCAAGGGGGCATCATCATCCTGACTTGCCAGGATAGGGATTCCGTCAATAATCATCGGCACATCATATTATTAATATTATCTCCCAACATACCGGGTTTATCGATCTAACAAAATAGATCTCACCCATTGGTAAATCAAAGAAATAATAATTAATAATATATGCCCGATATTATTTCGGGATTAAGGGATCGTACTCCATAATAATTTCTTGAGATCCTATCCAATTATCGAGTCAGTACAAATTGTATAACCTCGGGTTTTGGTCCTACCAAATGTACTCAAAGCATACTAGTGTAATTCTATAGTCATGACCAACCATACCTAATTACACTACAACCATTCCGATGGATTCTCCAATTCCATCTCGGTTGTGGGCCTCTATTTATACTAAGCAAGGAATTGATAACATGATCTTCCGTGTGACACCACACACCATGTTATCTACAATGTAAAGTAATTGGACTTCATGCATGTACTAATATAAACAGGCACCTAATGTAGTTGTGATTCTCTTTTCAAAATAAGATGTTCATATAAAGAAATCATGTCTTTCAGTATACACATCCTACACAGTTGACTGGTCCAGGGCCAATTACACACTATGAGTTTTGGCAGTCGACTGGACAATCCCCAGTTGATTGCCCAGTGTACAATAGCACTCCTACTTACTCCGTTGACCCTCCTCCACACGTGCCTTCAGGTACACTCCCTTGACTTGCCCCTTGAAGTCTTCTTCCACTAGCTATCGTCCCTTGGATGCGCACACAAGCCTTCCCTTGGCTTGCCTCCATGCCACCCTTCACGTGTGCCCTTGAAGTTCACTTCCAGGCTTGCCCTTGGAGTCCTCCTCCCTCGGCTCTTGTCCCTTCTTGACTTGCTTACTCTTCACCAGCAGCCTTGACTATTTCCTTCGCGCCCTCTTCATATTCGACCCTCCTCCCTCGGATGCACACAAGCCTCCAGCTTGTCTGCATACCATCCTTCACGTATGCCTTGAAGTCCGCACCCCTCGGCTCATCATCCTTGCTATGCCAAGGTCCCTCGGGTGCACACAAGTCTCCAGCTTGTCTCCATGCAACCCTTCACCATACCGAAGCCGTCCAGCTAAGTCAATATGTGTAAACCTGGAATCCTGCACACTCAATTACACATATTAGATCACAAGAGAAAACCTAACTTAAACCCTTTGCCCAAACATCAAAACACATGGTCACTCCGGACCACAGATTGCCTCAACAGTTTCCAAGGGATCACCAACCACAATATGGAGCTAGGAAGAAGGAGAAGACAATGAAGAAGTGAAGATACTATCCCCTTCTTCCTTTGAACCCTCGGCAGCCACCTCCTCCTTGTTTTCTTTTCCCGCCGGCCAACCAAGAGGAAGAAGGATCTTCCTCTACTTCACTGGCGATCCTTGGGTCCTGGAATCTGGTTGCGCGTGCCCAGGTGGAGAACTGAGAACTAGAAGCCAAATAATGAAGATGATCAAGGCTTCCTCTTCCTCCAACCTCCGGCGCTGAAACCTCCAAGAAGGGCCCTCACCGTCGCCGGCCACCTCCTTTTTCCCTTGTTCCCGTACGCCACCAAGGAGGAAGCTGCTCCTCCTTCTCCGGTGTCGTCCACCAACAAGAGAGGAAAAAGGAATAAGAAAGAAAGAATAAGAAAGCTCCAAGCTTTCTCTTCCAATCTTGTCGTGACCTAGGTGAGAGGAAAAGAGAGAGAGGCTTAGGGTTTTTAGGGTTAATTCCCTGAATTAATTAGAAAATTAATTAGCCTTGTTTCATGACTCCTATGGGGTATTTATAGGGCTAAGATAGGGACCATGAGGAGGACTTGGTTCTTGGCCCGCTAATGGATCCAAACCCGATCCATTAATGGTGATCCATTCCACTTAAGGATCCCATTGTACTTCCTCACCAATCCCCATATTTTCATATGGGCTCCACCTATTACGAGTCGTTTATCTTCCCGTATTTAAGATATCATATGCCCGATAATTAATTTAATTTATTGATAATTAAATTAATTATTCTCTTAATCCTTGATTAGTACCACTCAACCTTTTCATCATGTCGGACCATAGTCCACTTGTAAGATTTGACATGACGATCCTTTTGAGCTCACCAAGGGGGCATCATCATCCCAACTCACCAGGATACGAATTCCATCAATAATCAACAGCACATCATATTATTAATATTATCTCCCAACTTACCGGGCCTATCGATCTAACAGAATAGATCTCGCCCATTGGTAAATCAAAGAAATAATAATTAATAATATATGCCCGTCATTATTTCGGGATTAAGAGAACTCCATAATATTTATTCAAGATCTAATCCAATTTACGAGGTCAGTACAAAATTGGATGACCTCTCTTTTGGTCCTACTCAATGTACACAAAGTACACTAGTGTAATTCTATGGTTAAGATAAACCACACATAATTACACTACAACCATGTCGATGGTTTGTCCAGCTCCATCTCGGTTGTGAGCCTCTTTCTTATACTTTGGTAAGGAACCTGATAACATGATGTTTTGTGCGACACCACGCACCATGTAATCTACAATGCCAAGTATTAGACATTTTGTGCATATACTAATATAAACATGCACTGTGTGATTTTGCGATTCTCTTTAAAATGTAAATGTGTCTTAACCAAAAGCAAGGCTTTTAGTATATATCCTAATAGTAGTGTAATTAGGTGTGGTTTATCTTAACCATAAGATTACATTAGTGTACTTTGTGTGCATTGAGTAGGACCAAAAGAGAGGTCATCCATTTTTGTACTGACTTAGTAAATTGGATTAGACCTCGGATAAATATTATGGAGTACGATCTCTTAATCCCAAAATAATAATGGGCACGTATAATTATATATTATTTCATTGACTTACCAAAGGGTGAGATTTATTCTGTTAAATCAATAAGCCCGGTAAATTGGGAGAAAATATCCTTCCTCTAGCTCCGGCGGCAGCGGTTTTGGAAGAAGTTGTCGGCGGCGACAACTTCAGGTTGGAGAAGGAAGAAAGGAGTTCTCCTTCATTCTTTCTCCTATTCTTCATCTTCCTTACCTTCCTCTCTGAGCTATCTTGCGGTCGGCCGTACCTTGGAGCTAGAGGTGGCCGGCAATGCAAGGAGGAAAGGTGGAAAGATCGTCGGTGCATGCTAACCCTAGCTTGCTAGGGTTTATGTTGGTGATTCGAAGAAGCTTGAAGAAAGGTGGTTAATTCAATGTCTTTGGTGACTCCGCGTCTTGGTAGATCATCATCCACACGACGTCTAGGAGGTGAGGGTCATAAGGTAGAAGACTGCGATGTATACGGCGAGGTATAACTCTCCCGAGCTCCGTTTTTCCTTTGCTATGTTTTATTGTGCCATGTTTCTTTGCCTCATCATTTTATGTATGTTTGTTAATTATTTTGATTGCTTATCATGGATAATAATTAACTAACTAGACCCCGATGATAAACACAAAAATGGACGATCCAATCATCGTCTTTTCCACAGTTAATTAATCCAGAAAGTTATAAGGCCTTAACCTTGGTTTTGGCTAAGTTGTAACTTGGAATAATTGACACGACGATGAGACGGTCGTTAGGGAGACGGGTCTCTATTTAGATTAAATTTTTTTTTATCCGTAGACATAGAAAGGTCTCTCAGGTATGACCACGTGGTTGTCTTGGAAACTGCCAATCCATACCTCCCTATAATTGGTATCAGAGCAAGGTTTCCTGTTTTTTTTTAGGATTCGGTTATTTTCTTCACATTATCATGTACATTATTTTGCTAAATAATTTTTGGATGTGCGTAGACTAACTTTTTGTTGCAAGCACTAGATTCCAATTATTATGGCAATTATGATTTTTGTATGTGATTGATTGTGATTGATGTAAATTAATTAAATCCTCGGGGTTGACGAGGCTAGATATGTTATTTAATTTTTGTAATTAAATATGACACTTGTTTAGCCATGCTTTCTATTTAGATCTAGATGACATGTACACTCCTTTGTGGAGTATAGGATCAATGGATGTAAATAAGTAAGTCAGTCATCTCAGCTCGGGGATACCTTCATGGTGACTTGCACATGGAAAGGATGGAGCAGACGAGGTGACGACACGACTGGAGGCGCATTGGAGACCAAAGCCATAATAGTTGAAAAAATCTAGGATTTTTTTATAGCACTATTATTATTGGTTTATGTGCTTGTTGTGTGTGTGCATGTGAAAAACCTCAAACGCAAATAACTAAGTGGGAGAGGGACCCTAAGAGTCCGATGGCCTCCATTACAATCTAACAAGTGATGTGAACAAGCCCGCGGGTTGGCTCTGAGTGCCTTCCTCTAGAACGGATAGGCTTGTTCTGCGGATCACTGGGTTAGAAAAGATTATAGAAAATTATTGAAAAGTGTGTGTACTTCCCCAACGGAAGACATATAATTGGAAATAATTTTCTTAGTGTCGTGTAATGGTAAACACTTAGATACAAATATTAGTATCCTCCCCAACGGAGTCATTGCTATTATTTGTAGGGCTGAAGAGGACCAACTATTAATTTTGCTTGTCAAAAAGTTAGGTTGACAAGATAGTAAAATTAATGGGTAAAACCTTCTCTCACAAATGAAGAATTCGTATACGTCCACACTAACGTGGCATGCGAAAATCTCGGTGTTTTGAGGTGTTGGTAAATTTTATAGTAAATTGTTTTTGAGGAGTCAATTTATTTTCAAAATCTAAAGTGTGTGATTATTGTGATTCTCAAGTACTTTAAAAATGGATCTAGACCCACTTGACCTAGTTCAAAGAGAAAACCAAATTAATGCCCCTAATAATAAAGATTGGGAATTAAATATGGACTTTGTCTCTACTGCCAAGGAACCCAAGTGTGATCTTGCCGAGTTCTGTACCGAAAAGCCTAGCGAGATTAATATCGAAGTGGAGTTTGAATATTTTAGGAAATGGTTAGAAGGAGATGAAACGACTGAAGGTCATCAAAATCAGGCTTCTTCCATTACCAATGAAAAAACATCCAAACTCGATGAACTCTTCGGTTAATGTAATCGAGCTGCCAAGCAAAAGGTAATAAAGAACTTGACTACAACCATCTTGGTTGAGGGTATGCCGGTAAGGGAACATGCCCTCAAAATGATGGCTTGGCTGAAGGAGATAGAAATCCTTGGAGCACAGATCGATGGGGAAACCCAGGTCGATCTTATCCTCCAATCTCTACCAGTGAGTTTTGAGAAGTTTTGCCTAAGCTACAATATGGACAAGCGTTCATATTCATGGGCAGAACTTCTGACAGAATTCGAGGCGACAGAGGCATTTTCTCTTCAGAGTGCATAGACTTTCGTTGCCCAAGACGCTTCTACTTCTAAACTGAAAGGAAAGAAGAAGAAGAAACGTTCTGAGGCAAAGAAAGTAGTAGGATTACAGGGACCTCAGGGATGCATGAAGAATCTTAAAGGCAAGTGCTTTGTGTGCAAGCAGTTAGGATATTGGAAGACGGATTGCCCCCGTCATCAAAGTAGTACCACAGGTATATTTTCTTCTTGTGTCGTTGTAACATGTTTAGCGGTGATATCTACCGGTACCTGGTTTGTAACGCCCACTTTTTTTTTCTTTCTATTAAGCAGCGTTACGTTAACATACTTAGGGCATGTAGACATCATAAGACAGCGGAATAAGACTTTTAGACTTATACATACATGCCCTACTACCATTCTTATCATAATGACATGGGAACTCGGCATATTGCCTTCATACTTAAACATCATATCATGTCATACTTAACATCGCATCATAGAGTTGCATAAGTCATTATTCAAGCATTCAAGCATATAAGTGACCAAAGTAAGGTTCTAGCATAATGATAAACACATGGTTTCTTGGGCCAAGTCACTACCACACACATGATTTCTTGCCCTCCTGCTTCTTCCTCATTGTCCCCGTGAATGATCGCGGTATAAGGAAATAAGACTATAAGCACACAGGCTTAGTAAGACTCTTTCCTACTCACAAAAACCATTCATCATCTCATAATGAGCACATGAAACATTAACATACTTGGTGCTCTACTTAGAACATAACAACTTAAATCACTTATCATATACTTGACATGGCATGATCATAAACATACGTGAACATTCTTATCATGGCATGAGACATGGCATAAACGTAAACATAGTAACCATTCTAAGCATGGCATAATATATGGTATAAACATAGCATAATAAACATGGCATAATACATGGTATAAACATAACATAATAACATTCCTAGCATGGCATAATACATGGTATAAACATAACATAATAAACATGGCATAATACATGGTATAAACATAACATAATAACATTCCTAGCATGGCATAATACATGGTATAAACATAACATAATAAACATTCCTAGCATGGCATAATACGTGGTATAAACATAGGCATACTTCCTATCATAGCATATGAGCATCCTCTTAACATAATCATGACATAGATTATTTACTCTCATGCATATTTCTTAACATGAAGCGTAAGCATAAAAATCTTAGCAGCATAGCATAATGCATAACATGAATGAATGCATGAGTGGAATGCATATACATAAGGATGCTTAACTTTTAAAAATATACTTTTAAATACTTAAACATAATCATCATATCATTGGGGTCCCCGGCTTGTACCACATACATACATCATAGCGCGCATCCCTAGCAAGTCCGAGGTAGCGAGCCCCGACCTACTAGGGTAAGGATAGCATAGTCGGTAGTCCTCGAACCGAGGCATTCTTAAGGAGCCCATCCCTGTTGCACAGCTCCGGTAGTGCCAGAACCGTAGACAGCATAGTCGGTAGTCCATAACCGGGGCGTTCTTAAGGTGCCCATCCTTTGGACCCATACTTCGGTCCGGTACAAGCCCATTCATAAAGTAAAATACTTTACATGTTTCATCACCCATAAGACATTCATAGCATAACCATGTTACATAAAGCATGACCTAACACATGCTTGTCCTTTCATCATTCATACTTATTGCATAGCATCATGATGCCTGGAAGGCATGGGCATTATCTTCATTCATAAACATGGTATGCATCTTCTTTCATAAACATGGCATGCATCATTCTTATCATAACATAAACATAACATACTTATCATGACATCGTTCTTATCATGAACATAAAGATAACATAACTATCATGGCATCATTCTTATCGTGAACATAAACCTAACATACTTATCATGACATCATTCATATCATGAACATACACAATATCATAGCATGGTTCTTAACATAACATGAGCATATAACATAGCATGGTTCTCTACATAACCTAAGCCTACATAGGTAGGACTTCCATAAATATGCTACCTACTATCCAAGTGCATGGCATAAAACATAAGACATTCATAATAAACCCTATTAAGCATGGCATCCAAATCATAACATACAACATAAAACATGGTGCTTAAGGTTAGGGTTATAGGTAACATGAGTTCTACCACATGCTTGGACCTATATATATATATATATACTTCATGATAAGCATAAAACATCATTCTTTGAACCTTAACTCCACCCCAAACCCTAGATACATGGCTTGACCGAAACCTATAGGGAGGATTTCCATCAATTCCATAAACATGTGAGATAGCATAAGGTAAAGGAACAACCATACATTACCTATAAGACCATAGGGAGCCATTAGGGCTCATGATTAGGGTTAACCCTAACCTTTAGGCCCCCTTCCTAGGGCTGGCCGAAACCTAATAAGACATGGGTGCATGGAAATATTCCATTAACATCCCCAATCAACCATTAAACATTCACCATACCATACCATAGGGTCATTAGGGCCCTTATTTGAGGTAAGCCCCTAACCCTTGGCCCTAGGCCCTTCTTGGCCGAACCCCATAAGGTCACAAAACCTTGTAAAAATTTCACATAAATCCCTTCCACCTCCCTTTGTACCATAAGGGTACACAAGATACATGAGTGAAGGGTTAAATCCAACTCTAGCCATAAAAATCCCTATAATGATACCCAACCCTAAGGGGTCTTAGGGTACTCCAAAAATTCCCATAAATTATATTTATTCTCTAAACATCATGAGAACACCTTAGAAAGCATAATCAAGATTTTTAACATCATCATGGACCCCAAAACCTTGGTGGCCGAAAGTCATAAGGGTCTAAACATGATTTTTCTCAACATCAAAACCCAACACCAAACCTTATATTATGCTAAAAATCATGAAAATCATAAGGAACTATTATACCACAGGTGAGGGAGTCTTACCTTGGTTGATCTTGATTTTTAGACCTTAAAAGAGAAGAAAATTGCAAATCCTTTGGACACTTGAACCCCTTTGCCCTTGTAGCCTTGGAAAACCTTTAGATCTTGGTGATGAGACCTTCTTGTGGAGTTTTCCAAGGGAGAACCTCTCCTTGAGGTTTCGGCTAGGATGAGGGGAGGAGGATGAAGAAAATGCAATTGATGGAAGGAAGAAGTAACTCCCAAACCCCCCTCTTTATAACTCATCAAGGAGGCAAATGAAGAGTCTCTTCATGACCCTTCATCTTCTTCGAAGCCTTAACCTATATCCACTTCATTTCCTCATAGAAATACCTTGAGGTGAGTTGGTTAAAGCATACATGGTTGTACAAGAGGTCCAAGGTTCAAATCCTTGGTCCATGCACTAATTTTTCTATTTTATTTTTATTTATTTTCTATAAATTTCGAAAATCCCTTAAAAATTCCCCCATGATTATGTAAATATTTCTCCTTAAAACCCCTTTATATTTATACAAAATTTCACCTAAAATCCACCAATAATTGTGGTACTAAAAAGCCCATATAAGGCCCATTAGTGCCCTTTTTCCCCAATTTAAATGAGAAAACATGGATTTCCTAGGCCAAAGTTCACATTAATATTTCTAGGTCCCTCGGAAAATTATCCAGACATGCTTAATATTTTAAGAAAATATTAAGAGAATTTTCTGGGTCGTTACATGGTGTGTAGATACGGATGCCACTAATCATGTCTGCATTTTTGTGCAGAGGTTCCAGGAAACCCAATGGCTAGTTGTGGAGATATTTCTGACTACAAGGATGGGCTATGGAGATGACTTTTTATAGTGGGAGTTTTATCTATTCATTTATGTCTTTAGCATAGGATGATATAGTTTTGGCTTTATAGAGATTGCCTTATATGTACATAGTTTTTGGAAAGAACTTTTGTTTAGTTTCTGGAATAAGATATTTCTATTACTTTTATTTGTTAAAAGTGGAATAGAAGGATTATCTAAAGTACATAGATAAGCAATTAGCACATAAAATCGAAAGCTCCCATGATGCAATTAATAGCTTATCATCTTAACTAAAAGAGAAAGGTTCCTTCCAAGTAGAACCAAACATATATTTTGGCTCTAAGGTTTGGTTTGTTAACCTCTAGTGGGATTCAAAAGTGGTCTACCAATAAGCCCTTGGGTTCATTGGTAATGGAGGACTTGTCATCCTTAAGATCTTTTGACTCTTACTAGGGAAGTAACAAAACCAAAATAGGCTTGTCCTAAGCCTAGGGGCATAGAGCCAAAGATATGTAGGAATTGGTTCATCCTGATAAGTATATGTCCTTAGTCTATCCAGAACAGAAGTACCCTTGAATACTTTGTTTATTTGATGAACAAATTATTTAAAGGATAAAGTATATTTACTTGATGTACTGTAAGACTGAATACTTTGATGAAATCAAAGAGTTCAAGTCTGATGCAGAAGAAACATCAAAGTAAATGTATGGTGACATTATGATTAGATCATAATAGCACGTACCTCTAGGGATAGTTGTAGGACCTACTTATCAGAGATTTGGGATTCAATCCCAATTTAAAGCACCTGGTATGCCCCAATAGAACGGTGTAACCTATAGAAGGAAGAAGGTCTCTTAAGCCAATAGTTAAGAAGTTGGTAAGCCACTCTGAAATTAGCCAGATTTGTTCAAAGGGGTATGTCCTAGATACAATGGTGCATATGCTTGATTCTATCTAGGTCAGTAGTCTCTTAAAACCATAGAAATGAAGGCTAAGCATAGGCTTAGCCTAAGGCATGTTGAGATTATAAGTAGATCGACACATGTGCTGAAGAGAGACACTGACAAGTTGGAATTTAGTGCATATGTTCGTAGGCTATCCTAAGGGAATAATAAGGTGGTTTAATAGTACTAAGGATCAGAGGATATTCGTTGAGACGAATGTCTGACTCTTAGGAAAAGGACTATGAAATAAACCACAAATCGATGAGTATAAATTATTCTGAGTAAAATTAATATGGGGGCATTCTCATCTTAATACCAACTGTGCAAGAGGAAATATCACAAAGTACTGCACCTCGTGTCACTAAAGATATACAAAGTGTATCTTGTCACAGTGGGAGGGTTGTTACTCAACCTAAAGGTCTCATGTTCTTGGAGAGTCTATGGATTGGGTCCTAAGTGAACATGAACCGGATCCCTAGTCCTATGACAAGGATCATCCGCTTGAAGAGACAAATCCAGTTATATGGATTTATTCAAAGGACGGATGATATTGTGACAAAAACGAAGTAGTATTCTTGTACTATATGTAGATAATCTTTTGTTGGATGACAACAATGATGGAATATTATCAGACGCAAGGGTATGATTGTCCACACAATTATGAAGGACTTGGAAGAAGTAAGACATATTCTTGGGGATCAAAGATCTAAGGGATCATCAGTTAAGGATGATGTGCTTATCCCAAATTTCATATAAAACATTGTGCTAGCTCGTTCTAGCATGGATACTGTTGAGGCAATCTATGGTCCGGAGTAACCATGTGTTTTGATGTTTGGGCAAAGGGTTTAAGTTAGGTTTTCCCTTGTGTTCTAATATGTGTTTGTGAGTGTGCAGGATGTGCAGGTTACACATATGGACTTAGCTAGATGGCTTTGGTACGGTGAAGGGGAGCATGGAGACAAGCTGGAGGCCTGTGTGCACCGAGGGACCTTGGATAGCAGGGATGATGAGCCAAGGGGTGAGGACTTCGAGGCATGCGTGAAGGATGGCATAGAGACAAGCTGTAGGCTTGTATGCATCCGAGGGACGGGAGCCGAAGATGAAGAGGGCGCGAAGGCAACAGTCAAGGCTGCTGGTGAAGAGTCAGCTGAGTCATGAAGGGATAAGAGCCGAGGGAGGAGGACTCCAAGGGCAAGCCAGGAAGTGGACTTTAAAGGGCACACGTGAAGGGTGGCATGGAGGCAAGCCAAGGGAAGACTTGTGTGCGCATCCGAGGGACGATAGCCGGAGGAAGAGGACTTCAAGGGGCAAGCCAAGGGAGTGTACCTGAAGGCACGCATGGAGGATGGTCATTGGAGTGAGGAAGAGTGTTCTTGTAAGATGTGTAGTCGACTGGGAATATAACAGTCGACTGCCAGCGAGAATAGAAACTCACAGAATGTTTCTGACCCTGGACTAGTCGACTGCCCCAGGGGTAGTCGACTAGTAAGTAGCCAGAATTTGAACGTTGAGCTGCAATGGCCGAATTTGAGCGGAGATAGTCGACTGCCCTGGGAGCAGTCAACTGGTAGGACACTTTCCAGCCTTGAGCTTTATTTAAAGAGGCTCGGGATTGGCTGGAAATCCTTCATGAAACAAGCTTGGTTAAGGTTTGTTAGTAGTCTGTAAAGCTCAGAAATGTGGTCAAGGTTGTGGCGAGGTTTCTCCACCCACAAGGAGCTACACAAGCTAGCCGGAGGGCATCCGGGGAGTGATCCGCCGAAGGATCAAGGGATCGTCCACCTCATGGACTGTCGTGGAGTAGGAGTCTTCATCTCCGAACCACGTAAATAGATTTGTTAGCATTGTTTAGTTTTATTTTAGTATATTCTACTTGCACAACTAACCTTATAGGAAGAACGAACCGAAAATTACTATTCACCCACCTCTAGCAACCGTCAACGATCTAACAAGTGGTATCAGAGCTTGGTGTGCTCATCTACGGACTAACCGCCGAGGGAGCAAGAATGCTAGAGGGAAAAATGATGGAAATCATGTTGGGGGATGATATCAACACTCCACCGCCTTATGATCATGATGATTTCAACTATTGGATGATGCGGATAGAGACATGGTTCGGAATGGAGTGGGACCTTAGGATTGCGATTGAAGAACCATTTGAAATTCCTAGAGATAAGCATGGGAAGAAGCTCTGACCAAGATGTTGGAATCAAGAGCAACAAAATCAATCAAAGGTAAATGAAAAGGTAATTACAATTTTACTTAGTGTTTTGCCTAATGAAATAGTTAGTGGTGTTGGTAAGTACGAAAGTGCACATGAGCTATGGAAAAAGATAGGAGAATTCCATAAAAATCTTTCACGAGTTCAATTAGTGGAAGAGCCCGAGGAAGTGAGCTCAATAGCCCAAGAGGAGGAAGAATTAAGTGAAAGATCATCAATCTCATCAAGAGAAGAAGAGGTGTCAAATTCAAGAGTTGAGGGGGAGGAGAGACCCTCATCCACACAAGAACAAGAAAATGCTCGAACCTCTACCAAAGCTAAATCAAAAGACCACATTATATGCTTTGATGCAATGAAAAGGGTCACTACAAGGACAAGTGTCCAAATGGTAAGAAAAAGGAGGTAA
Organism: Boesenbergia rotunda; assembly: GCA_024364735.1. NCBI lineage: Eukaryota > Viridiplantae > Streptophyta > Magnoliopsida > Zingiberales > Zingiberaceae > Boesenbergia > Boesenbergia rotunda. The sequence continues at coordinate 83,044 of JAGFNQ010000897.1, forward strand.
GCCCTAAACCCATTTCAATCTTTTTTAAATCTAACATGGGTTGTAGGAATGGAGAAGCCCAAGAGAAAAAAAAGAAAATTAGATGCTTCACATGTGGAGAGCTAAAACATTATCACACAAAATATCCAAGAAAAGGAGAGCTAAAGAAATGGAGCAATAAGAAGATGGGAGAAGGAGGAAAGAAAGAAAAGGAGCTCACATCAAGAGGAAACTACATAGGTAAGGGAGGTAATCCCTAACTTTAAATTAAAATACAATTCAAATTTAAGTTCCTCTATGTATGCTAGAATTAATGAAAAATATTTGCTTGTGCATAATTTTGGATTTAAATATCATGATAGGAATAGGGTTAACAAGGTAAATCAAAACCCTAGGAAAACCATGCATCATGATAAACCCCAAGACCTTTGTACCTAAGGATCAAGGCATACATCCCAAGAAGGGGAGACATATACCTAGGAAGATGGGTAGGTCTAGGAATGTCCAAGGTGGACATATGGATTCTAGGGTTAGAAGTCTAGAAAAAGAAAATCAAGCATTGAGGGAAAAGCTTGATAGGTTAGAATAGACCCTAGAAAGATTCACGGTTGGATCTAAGGGTTTAGATATGATATTGGGTAGTCTAAACCCCAATCATGATAGATCGGGGTTGGGATACCGGTCTAAAGTCTCTAATACCAATGGAAAGAAGTATGCTAGAGTAGCATATAATTATGGGATAAAGGAGAAGTCTAAGAATGGCAAGGGGGTGCCATCAAAAGGTAAAAAGGATAACTTAATCAAAGACAAGGTGTCTAAGATTAAGAAGGTTAGGTTTGTAGGCCAAGAATCACCGGGGGCATACTGGTGTGGTCTAGTATGGGTTGAGTCACCTAGGGAGGTGGCTAGGGCTAAGAGCTCAATGGGTAGCTCTAGGAGCCTTTGGGATCCATGGTAAATGGATCTCAAGAGATGATTTTTCTAGGAAGTCTAGGTGGACTAGGAAATGTGCCAAAGGGTTTGAGAGACTAGGGTAAGTCTCAAACCTAGGGAATTGGCACATTGAAAGGAGATTTATGGAGAAAAAGATGAAAATTAGATTATATTTGATAGAAAATGGGGGTTAATGTGGAAATGTCATATAACTCAGTGATAGAAAGGTATTATGGTCTGAGATGAGAAGATACATCAAGGAGGAGTCAAAATTAGGACTTTTGGAGAAGTTTAAATGATACAATTTAGGAAGGGTTGAGTTTCGTGTCAATCTTGGGATCCAGAGTAGTTTTGTTTGAAAACATAATTTTCTCAAGTAGACATAGGCACCACAAATCTCTCCACAAAATTTCAGACGTTTTGGAGATTTATGGAATTAATTAGGCATTTCTGAAATTAGGCTGAAAACCTAAAATTCAGGTATCAGTCAACTGGCTTGGAGGCAATCGACTGATCCAGGTAGAATCGAAACTGGAAACCTTCTGTTTGTTTTGCCAGTCGACTGCCCCTGGGGTAGTCGACTGATCCATAGGTTTAAGTAGAAAAGGCATATTGGATAGTAAGAACTTGCAAAATTAGAAGCATAGGAAAGGGTCATGTTACCTTATGAGATTTTATGACATGGATGATATTATATGGTTTAAGGGTCATAAATTACTATTGAATGATAGGATATGACTTTGAATTAAAATCTTGGATATGCTTTCACAGTCATTAGATAAAGTCTTGTTGGAGCAATCGGCCCTAAGATGGTCCGGAGTGACCATGGGTTTTGATATTTGGGCAAAGGGTTTAAGTTAGGTTTACCCTTGTATTTGATATGCGTATGTTGAGTGTGTAGGTTGAACAGGTTACGCATATGGACCTGACTGGACGGCCTCAGTACGGTGAAGGATGGCATGGAGGCCAGCTGGAGGCTGACGTGCGCATCTGAGGGACCATGGAGTGCAGGGACGATGAGCTGATGGGCGCGGACTTCGAGGCGTACGTGAAGGGTGGCATGGAGGCAAGCTGGAGGCTTGCGTGCGCATCCGAGGGACGAGGGCCGAAGATGAAGAGGGCGCGAAAGCAACAGTCGAGGCAGCGGAAGAGGAGTCAGTCGAGTCGTGAGGGTCGAGTGCTGTGTGAATGTACTCGGGAAGGGATTCAGCTAGGGACCAGTCGACTGCCCTAAGGACAGTCGACTGGTAGGTGGCTGGTGAGCTGGCAAATTCGAATGTTGGGAGTGTCAACGGTCGAATTTGGTAGGCACCACTCGACTGCCCTGGGGGCAGTCAACTGGTAGCGAGAAATCAGCCCCGAGTCCTATTTAAAGAGGACTTCGTGGTGACTGAGTTTCTTGACGAAACTTGCTTGGATAGGGCAAGTTAGTAGTCTTGTATACTCAGGAAGTGTCCTTGGTGTTGTGGCGAGGTTTCTCCACCCACAAGGAGCGATGAGTTCTAGCCGGAGGTTATCCGGGGTATAATCCACCGACAGATTGTTGGATTAGTCACCCGGCCGGGGTGGATACCAACTAAATACGGTTTGTTAGCGTTGTTTTTGTTGTCTATTGTATATTCCGCTGTGCTACTAACAACGCAGGTTCAAGAAAGAGTTCGAAATCGCTATTCACCCCCCTTCTAGTAAGGCGTATCGATCCTAACAATTGGTATCAGAGCGAAGGACCGCTCTTATTGGACTAATCGCCAAAGGAGCAAACGCTAGAGGAGAGGAAACGATGGAAGATAAGTTGGGGGACAACATCTACAGCCCACCGCCCTACGACAATGAGGATTTTGACTATTGGTGGGCGAGGATGAAAAATTGGCTTAGCATGGAGTGGGAGTGCATGGTCATGCTAGAAGAGCCCTTCAAAGTTTCAAAGGACAAGCATGGAAAGAAGCTTCGTCCTAGATATTGGACTCAAGAGCAACAAGAATACTCTAAGGCAAACAAGAAGGTAATAGATGTATTAATTGATGTTTTGCCTAACAATGTTTTGAGTATTGTAGGGAATTATAAAAATGCACACGAATTATGGACCAAGTTGATAGAATATCATAAGAACCCTACACAAACTCAAGGAGTAGATGAACCCGAGGAAGTGAGCTCAATAGCTCAAGAGGAGGAAGAAGTGTCCACATCCTCAAGTGAAGAAGAAAGTGAAAGGTCATCCACCTCATCTAGAGAAGAGGAGGAGGTCACCACCTCAAGAATTGAGGGGGAGGAGAGACCCTCACCTACACATGATCAAGAGGAAGTCTCCACTTCATCCAAGGGCGAAGAGGAAGTCAACCAAGCCTCAACCTCCACCAAAGCAAGGACTAAAGACCACATTGTATGCTTTGGGTGCAATGAAAAGGGGCACTACAAGGATAAGTGCCCACTAGGTAAGAAAAAGGAGGTACACCCTAAACCCATTGTAAATTCCTCTAAAGCTAATGTGGGTTGTAGAATTGGTGAAGCTCAAGCTAAAAGGAAGAAGATTCGATGCTTCACATGTGGAGAATTAGGGCATTATCACACTAAATGCCCTAGAAAAGGTGAGCTAAAGATGATGAAAAATCTAAGAAGATGGGAAAAAGAAGAAAGAAGGAAGAGAAGAAGCTCACAACAAGGAAGGACTACAAGGGTAAGGGAGGTATCCTCTAACCCTAGTTTAAAAAGAAATTCGATTTCAAGTTCTTCTTTACATTTTAAGAATCATGTTAATTACCCACCCATGCATGCTAGAACTCATGAGAATTGTTTATTTGTGCATAATCATGGATTTAAGTACAATGATAGGACTAAGGGTAACAAGGTAGATCATAACCCTAAGAAAAGCATGCATCATGATAGACCTATGACTTGGGCACCTAAGGATCAAGGCATTGACCCCAAGAAGGGGAGACAAATGCCTAAGAAAATGGATAGGTCTAGGAATGTCCAAAGTGGACATATGGAATCCAAGGTTAGAGGGATAAAAAGGGAAAATCAAGCCTTAAGGGCAAGACTTGATACATTAGAGAAGACCTTAGAAAGATTCAAGATTGGATCTAAAGGTCTAGACATGGTGTTGGGTAGCATCAAACCCAACTATGATAGGTCGGGTTTGGGCTATCAATCCAAGACCTCCAAGGGCAATGGAAAGAAGTATGCTGGGAAAACATACAATCTTAGTAAGGAGGGAAAGTCTAAGGATGGCAAGGGGATGTCATCCAAGGGTAAAAAGAGTGACCTAACCAAGGACAAGGTGTCTAAGGTTAAAAATGTCAATTTTGTAGGCCAAGAGTCACCGGTGGCACACCGGTGTGGCCTAGTGTGGATGGAGTCACCTAGGGAGGTGGCTAAGGCTAAGAGCTCAAGGGAGAGCTCTAGGAGCCTTTGGGGTCCATAGTAAATGGATTTCAAAAGTCTCTCCCTTAGGAAATTAGGTGAAATGTGCCAGAAAGGATTAGGAGACTTGGGTAAGTCTCAATCCTAGATTTTGGCACATCAAAAGGAGAATTTAGGGAGAAAAGGTGAAAAAGGAGCTATAATTCACAAAGTTGAGGTTTAATGGTGGAATACCATGTATTTCAGTGGTAGAAAAGAATTGTGATCAAGGAGAAGTGGATGCATTGAAGAGAAGTGAGAATTAGCACTTTTAGGTTGAGCTCATTTGATACTTTTTAGAAGAAGTAGGATTTCATGCCAATCTTGGGATTTGGAGTACATTTATTTGGAAACATATTTTTCCCAAATAGATATTGGCTTCACAAATTTCCCCACGAAATTTCATAATTTTTGGAGATTTGTAGAATTTTGAGGGCATTTCTGAATTTCGGCCTGAAAACCTAAAAATCAGGTATCAGTCGACTGCCCTGTAGGCAGTCGACTGGTCCGAGCCAAAATGCACACTGTATGTTTTTGCAATCAACTGCCATTTGGGCAGTCGACTGAACAGTGAGGGCAGAGTGTTAATAAGTGATTTCTGAAGGGTTTTTCAGAAACACTTGGAATTATGGATGAACCTTAGAGTTGAGGACAATTCCTTGTGTCAATTTGAAAGGGTTAGAAGAAGCAAACACAAGGAATAATGACTTGATTTCAAAATGCCAAATTTTTAAGGAATTTAGATGTGTACCAAAAGTCAAACACACTTGATATTTTCATGATATCATATTTTTCTAGGATAGAGTATATCCAAGCAAGTGTGTTTGTAAACTTTAGAATATTTTAGGTTTTGTAGAGTTCTAATTGGCACTAGAAGAAAGGTTGCTTGGGAAGCAAGCCTTAATGGTGTCCAAAAAGGGGAAGAACTCGAATGTTGGGTTGGGGATAACTCAACATGGTGTTTAGGAGGTTAAGTTGGGTAGAACATAGCTTGGGAAAAATGAAAATTGGGAGAAGGCATGGGTAACGGGGGAGGTTGCCTCCTAGTTGCCTTGATTTTCATTTTGAAATTTTTGGGTTTTGTGTCAAACTTGGGAATGGTGATAGATACATGGGTAGATGTATTTTTCCCAAGTAGGTATGGGTACCACAAAGTTCTCTACGAAATTTGAGAATTTTTGGAAATTTGTGGAATTTCTGGCGCATTTCTGAAAATGGCCAGAAAAGACTGAAATCAGAGTATCAGTCGACTGCCCATTTGGGCAGTCGACTGCCAGAGGATGATTTGGGTATCAGCAGCTGGTTTGGGGTCCAAATGACAATGAACAAGTGTATGGGGGTCTAGTACACTGTGTTTAGGGTCATTGGGAATTTAAAGAACCAATAAAAAAATAATAATAATTGGGTAATTATTTGGTTCTTTTTGATGTATGGCAAAGGGGGAGAAATATTGTGTTTAAGTGGGAAACCAATACCTTTGCTAGAAAAAAACCCTAGGTTTGGTTTAGGGGGAGCTAAGTTTGAGGGGGAGCATGGCTGCTCCCTTCTTGGCGTAAGGGGAACCTTGGAGAGGTTCTTAAAAAGCCTTTGTAAGTCCAGTGTAAGGGGGAGCTTGGGAGAAGTTTTAAAAAGCCCGGTTTGTTGGAAAATCCTAACTTGGAGGGTTAGGTGGTGAAAATCCTAGCTTGGAGGGCTAGGTGTGGGAAAATCCTAACTTGGAGGGTTAGGTAGTGAAAATCCTATCTTGGAGGGCTAGGTGTAAAATTCCTAACTTGGAGGGTTAGGTGTGGGATGCCTTGGGATAGGATCCGGTTATGCATTACATATGCATTCATTTAGCATGGTTTTTGCTATTTACTACTATCTTGCTTTCCTAACTTAAACGGATTGCCAAACATCAAAAAGGGGGAGATTGTTGGAGCAATCGCCCCTAAGATGGTACGGAGTGACCATGGGTTTTGATGTTTGGGCAAAGGGTTTAAGTTAGGTTTACCCTTGTATTTGATATGCGTATGTTGATTGTACAGGTTGTACAGGTTACGCATATGGACCTGACTGGACGGCCTTAGTACGGTGAAGGATGGCATGGAGGCCAGCTGGAGGCTGGCGTGCGCATCTGAGGGACCATGGAGTGCAGGGACGATGAGCTGATGGGCGCGGACTTCGAGGCGTACGTGAAGGGTGGCATGGAGGTAAGCTGGAGGCTTGCATGCGCATCCGAGGGACGAGGGCCGAAGATGAAGAGGGCGCGAAAGCAACAGTCGAGGCTGCGGAAGAGGAGTCAGTCGAGTCGTGAGGGTCGAGTGCTGTGTGAATGTACTCGGGAAGGGATTCAGCTAGGGACCAGTCGACTGCCCTAAGAGCAGTCGACTGGTAGGTGTCTGGTGAGCTAGCAAATTCGAACGTTGGGAGTGTCAACGGTCGAATTTGGCTGGCACCAGTCGACTGCCCTGGGGGCAGTCGACTGGTAGCGAGAAATCAGCCCCGAGTCCTATTTAAAGAGGACTTCGTGGTGGCTGAGTTTCTTGACGAAACTTGCTTGGATAGAGCATGTTAGTAGTCTTGTATACTCAGGAAGTGTCCTTGGTGTTGTGGCGAGGTTTCTCCACCCACAAGGAGCGACGAGTTCTAGCCGGAGGTTATCCGGGGTTTAATCCACCGACGGATTGTTGGATTAGTCACCCGGCCGGGGTGGATACCAACTAAATACGTTTTGTTAGCGTTGTTTTTGTTGTCTATTGTATATTCCGCTGTGCTACTAACAACGCAGGTTCAAGAAAGAGTTCGAAATCGCTATTCACCCCCCTTCTAGCAAGGCGTATCGATCCTAACAAGTCTTACTTCATGATTTAATGATGATTGTGTGGAATAAGGCTTTATTGATATCACGAAGTTTAAGGATGATTGATGAGTGCTTAAAATTCATTGGATGATATTGAATGATAAGTTCTTGACAAATGAAAGGATATTGAAGTCTCACATATGTATCTAGGATTAAGAGATAAAAAGGGGAGAGTTAAGGACAATTCCATGTGTCAAATTATATTGGTTATCCTTGGCAAACACATGGAATTATAGATAGATTTCAGAGTTGATACAAAATGACCATTTTTGAGGAAATTAGAGAATGTATCAAAACTCAAGCACATTTGATATTTTTTATGGAACCATATTTTTCTAGGATAGGGTATATCCTAACAAATGTTCTTATAAATTTTTAGGTTTTTCCAGGTTTTCTAGAATTTTCTAGAAGCTTCTGAAGTTGGGCTAGAATTTCAGAGGTTGACTGTATCAGTCGACTAGCCTGGGGCAGTCGACTGGTAAGTCTGTGTGTTGATTTCTGAGGGGTTCTTCAGAAATCAAATAAGTTCTTTTTGGCACTAGGGGTAGGGTTGCTTGGGGCAATCCTTTGATGGTGTCAAAGGGGGAAGAACTTAGGGTGTCAGGTTAGGTTTAACATGATGAAAGGATGAATGGTGTTAAGTTGGGATAGAACTTAACTTGGTATTATGGTTAAGATGGGTAGAACTTAACTTGAGCTTATGATGTTAAGTTGGGTAGAACTTAACTAGGTGTTGGGTGTGAATATTGAAAATTGGGAGAGGGCATAGATTAAGGGGGAGGTAGCATCTTGTTGGCTATGTCTTAATTTTCATTGGTAATTTTGGGATTTGTATCAAACTTGGGAATGGTGATAGATATATTATTGAATGTATTTTTCCCAAGTAGGTATGGGTACACAAACTTCTCTACAAAATTTGAGAATTTTTGGAGGTTTGTAGAATTTCTGGCGCATTTCTGAAGTTGGGTCTGAAATGTTGAAAAATTAGTTTTTCAGAGTATCAGTCGACTGCCCCAAGGGGCAGTCGACTGGTAAAGGCTGAATTGGGTGTTCAGCAACTAAAAAGGTCCAATTAATGTGAAACAAGTGTAGAACCTTGTGGGGGATTAGTACACTGTGTTTATAATCATTCAAATGTTAAAGAGTCCAATAAGAGGGAAATTGTTGGATCTTTTTGATATTAGGCAAAGGGGGAGAAGTGTTGGGTTTAATTTAGGAAACCAAACACGCCTTTGCACGAAACCCTAGGCTTAGGGGAAGCTTAGGTGAAAGGGGAGCATGGTTGCTCCATTCTTGGCGTAAGGGGAACCTTGAAGAGTTTCTTAAAAAGCTTTTATAAGTCCAATGTATTGGGAGCCTTGGGATAGGTTTTAAAAAGCCCATTTTGGTAAAAATTCATAACATGGGAAAGTTAGGTGTATGGGATGCCTTGGGATAGGATCCATAATTGTTTGTATTGCGTATGCATTGGTGGTGTAAGTCTAAGGTGGAGCCTTGGCAATGTAAGTCCAAATGATTGTTTAGCATTGTTATTGCTATTTGTTTTCCCTAACATAAACGTATTGCCAAACATCAAAAAGGGGGAGATTGTTGAGGCAATCTATGGTCCGGA
>JAGFNQ010000897.1:94956-129333 GCA_024364735.1 Boesenbergia rotunda
TAGACGTTTTGGAGATTTATGGAATTAATTAGGCATTTCTGAATTAGGCTGAAAACCTAAAATTCAGGTATCAGTCAACTGGCTTGGAGGTAGTCGACTGATCCAGGTAGAATCGAAACTGGAAACCTTCTGTTTGTTTTGCCAGTCGACTGCCCCTGGGGCAGTCGACTGATCCATAGGTTTAAGTAGAAAAGGCATATTGGATAGTAAGAACTTGCAAAATTGGAAGCATAGGAAATGGTCATGTTACCTTATGAGATTTTATGTCATGGATGATATTATATGGTTTAAGGGTCATAAATTACTATTGAATGATAGGATATGACTTTGAATTAAAATCTTGGATATGCTTTCACAGTCATTAGATAAAGTCTTGTTGGAGCAATCGACCCTAAGATGGTCCGGAGTGACCATGGGTTTTGATGTTTGGGCAAAGAGTTTAAGTTAGGTTTACTATTATATTTGATATGCGTATGTTGAGTGTGCAGGTTGTACAGGTTACGCATATGGACCTGACTGGACGGCCTCAGTACGGTGAAGGATGGCATGGAGGCCAGCTGGAGTCTGGCGTGCGCATATGAGGGACCATGGAGTGCAGGGACGATGAGCTGATGGGCGCGGACTTCGAGGCGTACGTGAAGGGTGGCATGGAGGCAAGCTGGAGGCTTGCGTGCGCATCCGAGGGACGAGGGCCGAAGATGAAGAGGGCGCGAAAGCAACAGTCGAGGCTGCGGAAGAGGAGTCAGTCGAGTCGTGAGGGTCGAGTGCTGTGTGAATGTACTCGGGAAGGGATTCAGCTAGGGACCAGTCGACTGCCCTAAGGGCAGTCGACTGGTAGGTGGCTGGTGAGCTGGCAAATTCGAACGTTGGGAGTGTCAACGGTCGAATTTGGCTGGCACCAGTCGACTGCCCTGGGGGCAGTCGACTGGTAGCGAGAAATCAGCCCCGAGTCCTATTTAAAGAGGACATCATGGTGGCTGAGTTTCTTGACGAAACTTGCTTGGATAGGGCAAGTTAGTAGTCTTGTATACTCAGGAAGTGTCCTTGGTGTTGTGGCGAGGTTTCTCCACCCACAAGGAGCGACCAGTTCTAGCCGGAGGTTATCCGGGGTTTAATCTACCGACGGATTGTTGGATTAGTCACCTGGCCGGGGTGGATACCAACTAAATACGGTTTGTTAGCGTTGTTTTTGTTGTCTATTGTATATTCCGCTGTGCTACTAACAACGCAGGTTCAAGAAAGAGTTCGAAATCGCTATTCACCCCCCTTCTAGTAAGGCGTATCGATCCTAACAATTGGTATCAGAGCGAAGGACCGCTCTTATTGGACTAATCGCCAAAGGAGCAAACGCTAGAGGAGAGGAAACGATGGAAGATAAGTTGGGGGACAACATCTACACCCCACCGCCCTACGACAATGAGGATTTCGACTATTGGTGGGCGAGGATGAAAAATTGGCTTAGCATGGAGTGGGAGTGCATGGTCATGCTAGAAGAGCCCTTCGAAGTTTCAAAGGACAAGCATGGAAAGAAGCTTCGTCCTAGATATTAGACTCAAGAGCAACAAGACTACTCTAGGGCAAACAAGAAGGTAATAGATGTATTAATTGATGTTTTGTCTAACAATGTTTTGAGTATTGTAGGGAATTATAAAAATGCACACGAATTATGGACCAAGTTGTAGGAATATCACAAGAACCCTACACAAACTCAAGGAGTAGATGAACCCGAGGAAGTGAGCTCAATAGCTCAAAAGGAGGAAGAAGTGCCCACATCCTCAAGTGAAGAAGAAAGTGAGAGGTCATCCACCTCATCTAGAGAAGAGGAGGAGGTCACCACCTCAAGAATTGAGGGGGAGGAGAGACCCTCACCTACACATGATCAAGAGGAAGTCTCCACTTCATCCAAGGGTGAAGAGGAAGTCAACCAAGCCTCAACCTCCACCAAAGCAAGGACTAAAGACCACATTGTATGCTTTGGGTGCAATGAAAAGGGGCACTACAAGGATAAGTGCTCACTAGTAAGAAAAAGGAGGTACACCCTAAACCCATTGTAAATTCCTCTAAAGCTAATGTGGGTCGTAGAATTGGTGAAGATCAAGCTAAAAGGAAGAAGATTCGATGCTTCACATGTGGAGAACTAGGGCATTATCACACTAAATGCCCTAGAAAAGGTGAGCTAAAGATGATGAAAAATCTAAGAAGATGGGAAAAAGAAGAAAGAAGGAAGAGAAGAAGCTCACAACAAGGAAGGACTACAAGGGTAAGGGAGGTATCCTCTAACCCTAGTTTAAAAAGAAATTCGATTTCAAGTTCTTCTTTACATTTTAAGAATTATGTTAATTACCCACCCATGCATGCTAGAACTCATGAGAATTGTTTATTTGTGCATAATCATGGATTTAAGTACAATGATAGGACTAAGGGTAACAAGGTAGATCATAACCCTAAGAAAAGCATGCATCATGATAGACCTATGACTTGGGCACCTAAGGATCAAGGCATTGACCCCAAGAAGGGGAGACAAATGCCTAAGAAAATGGATAGGTCTAGGAATGTCCAAAGTGGACATATGGAATCCAAGGTTAGAGGGCTAAAAAGGGAAAATCAAGCCTTAAGGGCAAGACTTGTTACTTTAGAGAAGACCTTAGAAAGATTCAAGATTGGATCTAAAGGTCTAGACATGGTGTTGGGTAGCATCAAACCCAACTATGATAGGTCGGGTTTGGGCTATCAATCCAAGACCTCCAAGGGCAATGGAAAGAAGTATGCTGGGAAAACATACAATCTTAGTAAGGAGGGAAAGTCTAAGGATGGCAAGGGGATGTCATCCAAGGGTAAAAAGAGTGACCTAACCAAGGACAAGGTGTCTAAGGTTAAAAATGTCAATTTTGTAGGCCAAGAGTCACCGGTGGCACACCGGTGTGGCCTAGTGTGGATGGAGTCACCTAGGGAGGTGACTAAGGCTAAGAGCTCAAGGGGGAGCTCTAGGAGCCTTTGGGGTCCATGGTAAATGGATTTCAAAAGTCTCTCCCTTAGTAAATTAGGTGAAATGTGCCAGAAAGGATTAGGAGACTTGGGTAAGTCTCAATCCTAGATTTTGGCACATCAAAAGGAGAATTTAGGGAGAAAAGGTGAAAAAGGAGCTATAATTCACAAAATTGAGGTTTAATGGTGGAATACCATGTATTTCAGTGGTAGAAAAGAATTGTGATCAAGGAGAAGTGGATGCATTGAAGAGAAGTGAGAATTAGCACTTTTAGGTTGAGCTCATTTGATACTTTTTAGAAGAAGTAGGATTTCATGCCAATCTTGGGATTTGGAGTACATTTATTTGGAAACATATTTTTCCCAAATAAATATTGGCTTCACAAATCTCACCACGAAATTTCATAATTTTTGGAGATTTGTAGAATTTTTAGGGAATTTCTGAATTTCGGCCTGAAAACCTGAAAATCAGGTATCAGTCGACTGCCCTGTAGGCAGTCGACTGGTCCGAGCCAAAATGCACACTGTATGTTTTTGCAGTCAACTGCCATTTGGGCAGTCGACTGAACAGTGAGGGCAGAGTGTTAATAAGTGATTTCTGAAGGGTTTTTCAGAAACACTTGGAATTATGGATGAACCTTAGAGTTGAGGACAATTCCTTGTGTCAATTTGAAAGGGTTAGAAGAAGCAAACACAAGGAATAATGACTTGATTTCAAAATGCCAAATTTTTAAGGAATTTAGATGTGTACCAAAAGTCAAACACACTTGATATTTTCATGATATCATATTTTTCTAGGATAGGGTATATCCAAGCAAGTGTGTTTACAAACTTTAGAATATTTTAGGTTTTGTAGAGTTCTAATTGGCACTAGAAGAAAGGTTGCTTGGGAAGCAAGCCTTAATGGTGTCCAAAAAGGGGAAGAACTCGAATGTTGGGTTGGGGATAACTCAACATGGTGTTTAGGAGGTTAAGTTGGGTAGAACTTAGCTTGGGAAAAATGAAAATTGGGAGAAGGCATGGGTAAAGAGGGAGGTTGCCTCCTAGTTGCCTTGATTTTCATTTTGAAATTTTTGGGTTTTGTGTCAAACTGGGAATGGTGATAGATACATGGGTAGATGTATTTTTCCCAAGTAGGTATGGGTACCACAAAGTTCTCTACGAAATTTGAGAATTTTTGGAGATTTGTGGAATTTCTGGCGCATTTCTGAAAATGGCCAGAAAAGACTGAAATCAGAGTATCAGTCGACTGCCCATTTGGGCAGTCGACTGCCAGAGGATGATTTGGGTATCAGCAGCTGGTTTGGGGTCCAAATGACAATGAACAAGTGTATGGGGGTCTAGTACACTGTGTTTAGGGTCATTGGGAATTTAAAAAACCAATAAAAATAATAATAATAATTGGGTAATTATTTGGTTCTTTTTGATGTATGGCAAAGGGAGATAAATATTGTGTTTAAGTGGGAAACCAATACCTTTGCTAGAAAGAAACCCTAGGTTTGGTTTAGGGGGAGCTAAGTTTGAGGGGGAGCATGGCTACTCCCTTCTTGGCGTAAGGGGAACCTTGGAGAGGTTCTTAAAAAGCCTTTGTAGGTCCAGTGTAAGGGAGAGCTTGGGAGAAGTTTTAAAAAGCCTGGTTTGTTGGAAAATCCTAACTTGGAGGGTTAGGTGGTGAAAATCCTAGCTTAGAGGGCTAGGTGTGGGAAAATCCTAACTTGGAGGGTTAGGTGGTGAAAATCCTAGCTTGGAGGGCTAGGTGTAAAATTCCTCACTTGGAGGGTTAGGTGTGGGATGCCTTGGGATAGGATCCTGTTATGCATTGCATATGCATTCATTTAACATGGTTTTTGCTATTTACTACTATCTTGCTTTCCTAACTTAAACGGATTGCCAAACATCAAAAAGGGGGAGATTGTTGGAGCAATCGACCCTAAGATGGTACGGAGTGACCATGGGTTTTGATGTTTGGGCAAAGGGTTTAAGTTAGGTTTACCCTTGTATTTGATATGCGTATGTTGAGTGTGCAGGTTGTACAGGTTACGCATATGGACCTGACTGGACGGCCTCAGTACGGTGAAGGATGGCATGGTGGCCAGCTGGAGGCTGGCGTGCGCATCTGAGGGACCATGGAGTGCAGGGACGATGAGCTGATGGGCGCGGACTTCGAGGCGTACGTGAAGGGTGGCATGGAGGCAAGCTGGAGGCTTGCGTGCGCATCCGAGGGACGAGGGCCGAAGATGAAGAGGGCGCGAAAGCAACAGTCGAGGCTGCGGAAGAGGAGTCAGTCGAGTCATGAGGGTCGAGTGCTGTGTGAATGTACTCGGGAAGGGATTCAGCTAGGGACCAGTCGACTGCCCTAAGGGCAGTCGACTTGTAGGTGGCTGGTGAGCTGGCAAATTCGAACGTTGGGAGTGTCAACGGTCGAATTTGGCTGGCACCAGTCGACTGCCCTGGGGGCAGTCGACTGGTAGCGAGAAATCAGCCCCGAGTCCTATTTAAAGAGGACTTCGTGGTGGCTGAGTTTCTTGACGAAACCTCCTTGGATAGGGCAAGTTAGTAGTCTTGTATACTCAGGAAGTGTCCTTGGTGTTGTGGCGAGGTTTCTCCACCCACAAGGAGCGACGAGTTCTAGCCAGAGGTTATCCGGGGTTTAATCCACCGACGGATTGTTGGATTAGTCACCCGGCCGGGGTGGATACCAACTAAATACGGTTTGTTAGCGTTGTTTTTGTTGTCTATTGTATATTCCACTGTGCTACTAACAACGCAGGTTCAAGAAAGAGTTCGAAATCGCTATTCACCCCCCTTCTAGCAAGGCGTATCGATCCTAACAAGTCTTACTTCATGATTTAATGATGATTGTGTGGAATAAGGCTTTATTGATATCACGAAGTTTAAGGATGATTGATGAGTGCTTAAAATTCATTGGATGATATTGAATGATAAGTTCTTGACAAATGAAAGGATATTGAAGTCTCACATATGTATCTAGGATTAAGAGATAAAAAGGGGAGAGTTAAGGACAATTCCATGTGTCAAATTATATTGGTTATCCTTGGCAAACACATGGAATTATAGATAGATTTCAGAGTTGATACAAAATGACCATTTTTGAGGAAATTAGAGAATGTATCAAAACTCAAGCACATTTGATATTTTTTATGGAACCATATTTTTCTAGGATAGGGTATATCCTAACAAATGTGCTTGTAAATTTTTAGGTTTTTCCAGGTTTTCTAGAATTTTCTAGAAGCTTCTGAAGTTGGGCTAGAATTTCAGAGGTTGACTGTATTAGTCGACTAGCCTGGGGGCAGTCGACTGGTAAGTCTGTGTGTTGATTTCTGAGGGGTTCTTCAGAAATCAAATAAGTTCTTTTTGGCACTAGGGGTAGGGTTGCTTGGGGCAATCCTTTGATGGTGTCAAAGGGGGAAGAACTTAGGGTGTCAGGTTAGGTTTAACATGATGAAAGGATGAATGGTGTTAAGTTGGGATAGAACTTAACTTGGTATTATGGTTAAGATGGGTAGAACTTAACTTGAGCTTATGATGTTAAGTTGGGTGGAACATAACTAGGTGTTGGGTGTGAAAATTGAAAATTGGGAGAGGGCATAGATTAAGGGGGAGGTTGCATCTTGTTGGCTATGTCTTAATTTTCATAGGTAATTTTGGGTTTTGTATCAAACTTGGGAATGGTGATAGATATATTATTGAATGTATTTTTCCCAAGTAGGTATGGGTACACAAACTTCCCCACAAAATTTGATAATTTTTGGAGGTTTGTAGAATTTCTGGCGCATTTCTGAAGTTGGGTCTGAAATGCTGAAAAATTAGTTTTTCAGAGTATCAGTCGACTGCCCCAGGGGCAGTCGACTGGTAAAGGCTGAATTGGGTGTTCAGCAACTAAAAAGGTCCAATTAATGTGAAACAAGTGTAGAACCTTGTGGGGGATTAGTACACTGTGTTTATAATCATTCAAATGTTAAAGAGTCCAATAAGAGGGAAATTGTTGGATCTTTTTGATATTAGGCAAAGGGGGAGAAGTGTTGGGTTTAATTTGGGAAACCAAACACGCCTTTGCAAGAAACCCTAGGCTTAGGGGAAGCTTAGGTGAAAGGGGAGCATGGTTGCTCCATTCTTGGCGTAAGGGGAACCTTGAAGAGTTTCTTAAAAAGCTTTTATAAGTCCAATGTATGGAGAGCCTTGGGATAGGTTTTAAAAAGCCCATTTTGGTAAAAATTCATAACATGGGAAAGTTAGGTGTATGGGATGCCTTGGGATAGGATCCATAATTGTTTGTATTGCGTATGCATTGGTGGTGTAAGTCCAAGGTGGAGCCTTGGCAACGTAAGTCCAAATGATTGTTTAGCATTGATATTGCTATTTGTTTTCCCTATCATAAACGTATTGTCAAACATCAAAAAGGGGGAGATTGTTGAGGCAATCTATGGTCCGGAGTGACCATGTATTTTGATGTTTGGGCAAAGGTTTTAAGTTAGGTTTTCCCTTGTGTTCCAATATGTGTATGTGAGTGTGCAGGATGTGCAGGTTACACATATAGACTTAGCTGGATGGCTTCGGTACGGTGAAGGGGAGCATGGAGACAAGCCGGAGGCTTGTGTGCACCCGAGGGACCTTGGATAGCAGGGATGATGAGGCGAGGGGCGCGGACTTCAAGGCATGCGTGAAGGATGACATGGAGATAATCTGGAGGCTTGTATGCATCCGAGGGATGAGAGCCGAAGACAAAGAGGGCGCGAAGGCAACAGTCAAGGCTGCTGGTGAAGAGTCAGTTGAGTCATGAAGGGATGAGAGCCGAGGGAGGAGGACTCCAAGGGCAAGCCAGGAAGTGGACTTCAAAGGGTACACGTGAAGGGTGGCATGGAGGCCAGCCAAGGGAAGGCTTGTGTGCACATCGGAGGGACGATAGCTGGAGGAAGAGGACTTCAAGGAGCAAGCCAAAGGAGTGTACCTGAAGGCACGCGTGGAGGAGGGTCTTTGGAGTGAGGAAGAGTGTTCTTGTAAGCTAGGTAGTCGACTGGGAATATAACAGTCGACTGCCAGCGAGAATAGAAACTCACAGAATGTTTCTGACCCTGGACTAGAATTTGAACGTTGAGCTGCAATGGTCGAATTTGAGTGGAGATAGTCGACTGCCCTGGGAGCAGTCGACTGGTAGGACACTTTCCAACCTTGAGCTTTATTTAAAGAGGCTCGGGTTTGGCTGGAAATCCCTGACGAAACAAACTTGCTTAAGCCTTGTTAGTAGTCTGTAAAGCTCAGAAGTGTTGTCAAGGTTGTGGCGTGGTTTCTCCACCCACAAGGAGCTACATGAGCTAGCCGAAGGGCATTCAGGGAGTGATCCACCGAAGGATCAAGGGATAGTCCACCTCACGGACTGTCGTGGAGTAGGAGTCTTCATCTCCGACCACGTAAATAGGTTTGTTAGCATTGTTTAGTTTTATTTTAGTATATTCCGCTTGCGCAACTAACCTTGTAGGACGAACGAACCGAAAATTGCTATTCACCGCCCCACTAGCAACCATCAACGATCTAACAGATACCTCCAAAGAAATGTTTTGTACTTTTTAGCTTTGGAGCTACTCTATCTAAAGAGATATGTTTAGATTATCAAAGGTGATAGAGGAGGTAATGGCGGTTCCTCTAGCATCGGCTGAAGGAAGTCTCATGTATGCTAGAAACGAGCCCAAATATCTGTTGTGATGTGGGCATAGGTAACAGATATCGGAGTAACCCAGGTCAAGGAAATTGGACTGCGGTAAAAGCATGTATTAGTGCCTGAGAAGGACTAAGGACTATATGCTGGTTTATCGTGCAGAACAACTTCATGTGGGTTATATGGATACACAATTCCAATCTAGATAGGGGCAAATATAAGTATTCCTCGGGTTTTGTGTTTACTTTTAGGAGGTAGAACCATTGTATAGCATAGTGTTGCACAGTGGCTGCATAATGGACCCTGCTATGAAGGTTGGATATTTGGCAGCCTGCGTGGCAGCCAAGATAGTTACATGGTTCACGAACCTCAAGATGGACTTTGATGTGATTCCTAGATTGCTCAGAACTATCACATTTGATGTGATTAAAATGGTGCAGTTGCAAACTCGAAGGAATCACGAGTCCATAAGGTAAGTAAACACATAGAGCACAAGTACCACCGAGAAGAGGAATAGCTGTTGTTGCCTAGATTGCATCAAAGGATGACCTAGGTGGATCATTTCACTAAGGCCTTAGTAGCGAGAGCTTTAAGGCATGTGAAGGATCTAGAGGTTAGATGTATGACATTTTGAAAATAGTAAATCCTTTGAGTATATGTGGGAGATTGTTAGGATGTATACTAAAGTCTTGCTTTTGGTTAAGACATATTTACATTTTAAAGAGAATCGCAAAATTACACAGTACATGTTTATATTAGTATATGCTCAAAATGTCTAATACTTGGCATTGTAGATAACATGGTGCGTGGTGTCGCACAGAAGATCATGTTATTAGGTTCCTTGCCGAAGTATAAGAAAAAGGCTCACAACCGAGATGGAGTTGGACAAACCATCGAGATGGTTGTAGTGTAATTAGGTGTGGTTTATCTTAACCATAGAATTACACTAGTGTACTTTATGTGCATTGAGTTGGACCAAAAGAGAGGTCATCCAATTTTGTACTGACTTAGTAAATTGGATTAGACCTCGGATAAATATTATGGAGTACGATCTCTTAATCCTGATATAATAACGGGCACATATAATTATATATTATTTCTTTGACTTACCAAAGGGTGAGATTTATTCTGTTAAATCAATAAGCCCGATAAATTGGGAGATAATATTAATTATATGGTATGCCGTTGATTATTGACGGAATCTGTGTCTTGTTGAGTCGGGATGATGATGCCCCCTTGGTGAGCTCAAAAGGATCGACATGATGAAAAGATTGAGTGGTACTAATCAAGGATCAAGAGGATAATTAATTTAATTATCAGTAAATTAAATTAATTATCGGGCATTCGATATCTTAAACACGGGGAGATGGACGACTCGTAATATGTGGAGCTCATATGAAAATATGGGGGTTAGTGAGGAAGTACAATGGGATCCTTTAGTAGAATGGATCACCATTAATGGATCGGGTTTGGATCCATTAGCAGGCCAAGAACTAACTCCTCCTCATGATCCCTACCTTAGCCCTATAAATACCCATAGGAGTAATGATACAAGGCTGCATGAATTAGTCCACAATTAATTGAGAATTAATCAGATTAATCTCAATTTCCTAAACCCTAAACCCCCTCTCTTCCTCTCTCTGTCACATAGGTCACCGGCGCAAGAGGAGAAGGTTTTTTCTTCCTTCTTCTCCTTCCCATCTCCTCCACAGCTCTTCATCCGGCATTCATAGATCAAAGGAGAAGCCATGCTCCTCTTTTGGTGATCGGCGGGGCTGGAGAGTGGAAGTGAAGCCGGCAGCGGTGAGGAGAAGGCAGCGTCGGTATCTTGGTGGAAGAAAGGCTCAAAGGGGAGAAGAATTGTTCTCTTCTCCTTATCAGCTTCTTCCTTGCTTGTGCCCGCACACGAGAAGAGATAGGGGGCGATTGATGGTGAGGAAAATCCTTCCTCTAGTTCCGGCGGCGGCGGTTTTGGAAGAAGTTGCCGGCGGCGGCAACTTCAGGTTGGAGAAGGAAGAAAGGAGTTCTACATCGGTCTTTCTCCTGTTCTTCATCTTCCTTACCTTCCTCTCTGAGCTATCTTACGGCTGGCCAGACCTTGGAGCTAGAGGTGGCCGGCAACGCAAGGAGGAAAAGTGGAAAGATCGTCGGCGCATGCTAACCCTAGCTTGCTAGGGTTTGTGTTGGTGATTGGAAGAAGCTTGAAGAAAGGTGGTTAATTCAAGGCCTTCGGTGATTCCGCATCTTGGTAGATCGTCGTCCACATGACGTCCAGGACGGGAGGGTCATAAGGTAGAAGACTGCGAGGTAAACGGCGAGGTATAACTCTCCCGAGCTGCGTTTTTTCCTTTGCTATGTTTTATTGTGCCATGTTTCTTTGCCTCGTCATTTTATGTATGTTTGTTAATTATTTTAATTGCTTATCATGGATAATAATTAACTAACTGGACCCCGAAGATAAACACAAAAATCGATGATCCAATCGTCGTATTTTCCGCGGTTAATTAATCCGGAAAGTTATAAGGCCTTAACCTTGGTTTTGGCAAAGTTGTAACTTGGATTAATTGTCACGACGGCGAGACGGTCGTTAGGGAGATGGGTCTCTATTCGGATTAAATTTTTTTTATCCATAGTCATAGAGAGGTCTCTCAGGTACGACCACGTGGTTGTCTTAGAAATCGCCAAGCCATACCTCCCTACAGATGGGCCCTCGTGTTCATTAGTGGTGGGAGACTTCCCAACCTTTGAGTCTTGCTTGGAAGGTAAGACGACCAAGAGGACTTTTCAAGGCCAAGGGCTATAGAGCTAAAGATATGTTAGACTTGGTTCATTTTGATTTGTGTGGTCCTATGCCTATCTAGGAAAGAGATAACTTTGAATACTTCGTGAGATGAATATTCAAAGGTATGGATACGTTTACTTGATAGCCGCAAGTATGAATCTTTAATTAGTTCAAAGAATTTAAGACTGATGTGGAGAAACATCAAGATAAAAGTATCAATACACTACGATCGGATCGTGGTGGTGGGTACCTCTTGGGAGAGTTTAGGACTTACTTATCAGAGACTGGGATTCAATCCCAATTGACTGCACTCGGTATGCCCCAACAAAATGGTGCAACAGAGCAAAGGAAAAGGTTTCTTATGGAGATGGTTAGGACAATGATGAGCTGCTCTGAGTTGCCAGATTCATTCTCGGGATATGCTCTGGAAACGGCAGCGTACACACTTGATACCATTTAGGTCAATACCTACTACTCCCATAGAAGTGTGGACTGGGCGAAAGCCTAGTCTAAGACATATTCGGATTTAGGATAACTCAGCACATGTGCTGAGAGGAGATACTAATAAGTTGGAATCTCGTGCGCTTGTTCGTAGGCTATCCTAGAGGAATGAAATGTGGTTCTATAGTCCAAAGGATCAGAGGCTAATCATTGGCACGAATACCCGATTCTTAGAGGAAGATTGTGTGAGGAACCATAGGCCCATGAGTATAAAAATTATTCTTAAGGAATTAAGAGGGGACATTCTGACCTTAGTACCAACTGTACAAGAGGATACACCACAAGTCACTACACCACGTGTCACAGAAGATACACAGGTGGTACCTCGTTGTAGTGGGAGGGTTGTCAGTCAACCTAAAGGATTCATGTTCTTGGGAGAGTCTTCGAACTTGGTCCCTGGCGACCATGAATCAAGATCCCTAGACCTATGACAAGGAACATCCGCTTTGGAGAGATAATCCAGTCATATGGATTTGTTCGAAGGACGGATGAGATTTGTGTATGTAAGGAATGTGACGGAAATGTAGTGGTATTCTTGTACTATACATAGATAATATTTTGTTAGTTGGCAACAATGACAACGTATTATCAGACGTAAGGGTATAGTTGTCCAAACAGTTGATATGAAGAACTTAGGAGAAGCAAGACACATCCTTGGCGATCAAAGTTCTAAGAGATCACCAGAGAAGGATGTTGTGTTTATCCCAAGCTTCATACAGAGACACTGTCTTAGATCGTTTTAGCATGGAAACCTCCAAGTAAGGTTTTGTATTTTTCAGCTGTGGAGCTACTCTATCTAAGGAGATGTGTTTTTAATACATCAAAGGAGATAGAGCAGGTGAAGACAGTTCCTTATGCATCGGCTGAGGGAAGCCTCAGGTATGCTAAAAACGAGACTGAATATCTGCTTTGCCATGGGCATAGATAGCAGATATCAGACTAACCCAGGTCAGGGAAATTGGATTGCGATAAAAGCATATATTAGTGCTTGAGAAGGACTAAGGATTATATGCTGGTTTACCGGGCTGACCAATCTCCTATGGGTTATACGGATACAGACTTCCAGTCGGATAGGGGCAAAATATAAGTATTCCTTGGGATTTTGTATTTACTTTAGGAGGTGGAACCACAGTTTGGAGGAGTGTCGCGCAGCGGCTGTGTGACGGACTCCACCATAGGAGCTGAATATATGGCAGCCTCTGAGGCGACCAGGAAAGCTACATGGTTCATGAACCTGAAGATGGACTTCGATGTGATTCATGGTTTGCTCAAACCTATCACATTTTGTTGTGATAAATAATGGTGCAGTTGTAAACTTGAAGGAATCACGAGCCCATAAAGCGAGTAAACACATAAAGCGCAAGTACCACGCAGGAGAGGAAAAGTTGTTGCTGCCTAGATTACATCAGAAGACAACTTGGGAGATCTTTTCCACTGAGGCCTTGATAGCGAAAGCTTTTAGGCATGTGGTGCATCAGGCAGTCAGATGTATGACATTTTGATGACAACAAAGTCTTTGAGTATAAGTGGGAGATTGTTAGATGTGTATACTAAAAGACTTATTCTTTTTATATATATATGATCATCTACATTTTAAAAAGAGAATCACAACAACACAGATGCGTATTTATATTAGTATATGCATAAAAGTCCAATACTTTGCATTGTAGATAACATGGTGTGTGGTGATACACAGAAGATCGTGTTATCAGTCCCTTGCATAGTATAAGTAGAGGCTCACAGCCGAGATGGAATTGGACAAACCATCGGGATGGTTGTAGTGTAATTAGATGTGGTTTGTCTTGACCATAGAATTACACTAGTGTGCTTTGTATGCATTGAGCAGGACCAAAACCAAGGGTCATCCAATTTGTACTGACTTAATAATTGGATTGGACCTCGGATTATTATGAAGTACAATCCCTAAATCCCGATATAATAACGGACACGTGTAGTTAATATTTATTTCTTTGATTTACCAATGGGCGAGATTTATTCTGTTAAATCGATAGGCCCGGTAAGTTAAAAAATAATATTAATTATATGGAATTTTGTTAATTATTGATGGAATCCGCATCCTGGTGAGTCAGGATGATGATACCCCCTTGATGAGCTCATAAGGTTCATCATGTTAAACCCTACAGGTGGATTTGATCCAACATGATGATAAGGTTGAGTGGTACTAGTCAAAGAGCCAGAAGTTGATTAATTAAAATTGTTAGTAATTTAAATTATCGACGGGCATTCGATATCTTAAACATGGGGGATGGATGTGCTCATAATAGGTGGAGCCCATATGAAAATATGGGAGTTGGTGAGGAAGTTCAATGGGGATCCTTTAGTGGAATGAATCTTCATTAATGGATTGATTTTAGATCCATTAGTGGGCCAAGACCCAACTCCTCCTCTTGGTCCCTACCTTAGCCCTATATATACCCCATAGGATCAAGAAACCAAGGCTAATCAATCCAATTAATCGACACCTAAGGACTCTCTCCTCTCCTCTCTCTCCTTCTCTCTCCTAGGGCAACCGGCCGGCGCAAGAGGAAGGAGAAGTTCTCCTTCTCCTTTCTTCCTCCCATCTTCACCATCACTTGGCCAAGCTTCACATAGACAAGGAGGAGTCCTCCTCTTCTTTTTGTGGTGCTCGGCGATGAGGGAGGAGTGGTCGGCGACCGGTGGGAGGCGGCGCAAGGAGTGGTTGCGGCGGCGCCGCAAGCTTGGTGGAGGAGAGTTGTTCGGCCGGTTTTGGGTAAGGGAGAGGATTGTTTCTCTCCTTCTTCTTGTTCTTCATCTTCCTCCTTGGAGCTTCCTTGTTGTTGGCGAGTTCGGTGAGCTCTTGGTGGCCGGCGGCGCAAGGAAGAAGGAGGGAAGGTAGCCGGCGTTGCCAAACCCTAGTGGCTAGGCGCAATAAGAGGTGTTTCATTGGTAAGCCTTGGTGATCCTGGTTCTCGATAGCTCGTCGCCCACACGATGTTCGGGAGGGAAGGGACATAAGGTAGAAGGATACAAAGTAAAGGAAGGTATAATTCTCTTCCTTGGCTCCTTTGTTTAGTCACGTCATTTTATGTGTGTTTTAATTGATTATTTGTTAATCATAGATAATAATTAATTAATTTGACCCCGATAATAAACACAAAAATCGGCGATCCACTCTTCGTCTTTTCCGTGGTCGAATGGTTAGCCAAATTATAAGGCTCGATCATTGAGATTGGCGAAGTTGTAATTTGAATCGTTTGATACGATGACGAGATGGTCGTTGAGAGACAGGTCTCCATTCGGATTAATTTTTTATAAAATACGGTGATTCAAAAATCCGGACTAGAAAATTTTTGGGATTTTTCCGGATAGAGTCTAGGGTTTTCGGCCCTACGGGAGGAGCCCAAGGGGCTTTATTGTAAAAACTTAAAACTTATCAAGGGTTTTATAAAAGAAAACCTCAAATAAGTTGGCTTATGTAAATTTACCTAAAGTTAAGGGGTTAAGCTGATAAACTATTTAACTTTAGAGACTTGCGGTGTATTATATAAATTTAGAAGGGTTAAACTGCGAAAAACCTTACCCTAAGGGTAATGTTTGGATTTCGGAGAATCGAGGGGCTTTTTTGCAAAAAGTCCCGCACACATATATTTTCTTTTCCTTTCTCTTCACTCACCCGTACCCATGCCCGAGTCTTCTTCCCTTCGCGTGCCCTAGCCCACGACCACAACCCGGCGCCGCCTCCTTCTTCTCTCCCTGCGAAGGTAGCAAACCAAGGCCGACAATCTTCATTCTTTCCTCTGCTGCTCTCTCTCTAGATCTAGGGCAAACGATTGGAGCCGGGAGGAGGTGTTGCGGGTGTTGCGGGTTTTGCCGGCGATTGATTTCTTCACCTCCGATCGGATGCACGAGGGATCCTCTCCTTGGAATGTTTTCGGGCACGTTTGAGCGAAGCCTTGGGGTCAGCTATTGCCTAAGGTAAGGTCTGATTCTAGCAGTTGATTTTCGTAGGGATCTTAGCTACTAAATTGAAGTTTTACAATTAGGTTTTGGTTCGGATTGGTTGCTGTTTTGGTTCCTCGTTATGAGCTTTGATCTCGATTCTATTTTGGGATCATTAGTTGCAGTTCTTGCTTGTCTTTTTGGAAGTTTTCTGATCAAAGATCTGCTCCTATTTGAGATTTCTACCGTGAGCCCGTTATTGCAATTTGGTCTTTGTGTAGCTGTACCGATTTGGTGTTCTTATGGGTTTTGTTTTGTTTGGCTCTAGTTAGATCTGTAGGAATGATTAACCTCAGCGTATTTGCAACCCATGATTCCATCTTATGTTTAATGAGATCTATATTAGGTTGTGGATTTAGATCGTTGATGTATAAATTTTGCGATTTACCTCTATTTGGAATTGGGTCCGTTTTAGTATTTGAATCTTGTGGTGTTTGCCACACGGTACTAAGATGATTAGGTTGGGTTTAGGTTTAATGGAAATTAAACCTAATAATTTAAGTTTGAGGGATTGGAATGTGGGATAAAACAAAATGGACCTAATCTTAAATTACATGGGGTAATTAAGAACCTTTCCATTTAATTAGAGGTAGTTAGATGGGAAAGGAATACTTAGGTTAATCTTAGTATGGATTAGGAATTAATTAGCTAGTTACCATCTTTTGTAATAGCTAATTAAATATGTCCTTGATACAGGGCATTGATGCAATTACTATTGCTGATTATTGGATCGGAGGTTCCCTACATATACAGATTCTTCATTTTGAGGCGGGTACCCTTGACTTATCTTTTTAGATATTGTCATATTGCTATGCATGATTTGTTATAGATAACAGTAAGTTTATATGCTATATCTGCCTTAGTATATCTGTACTTGATATCTGTTGCTCATCCATGAAGTTATCTCCCTTTTAGCTTCATACATTCTCAATAGTTGATATGTGAATATATATATGTGCATATATGTAGTGATTGTTGAGACAATCGACCCTTAAATGATCGGAAGATCATGATTTTGATGTGTGTGTGTGTGAATATGTTTAAGGTTAGAGTGTTATGTTGTATTTGATGTGTGTGATTGAGTTTGCAGGACTTGGAGAATCACACATGGTGGACATATCCGAGGGACGAGAGCTGAGGGAGGAGAGCTCCAAGGGCAAGCCGGGAAGTGAACTTCAAGGGCACACGTGAAGGGTGGCATGGAGGCAAGCCAAGGGAAGGCTTGTGTGCGCATCCGAGAGACGATAGCCAGAGGAAGAGGACTTCAAGAGACAAGCCAAGGGAGCAGACCTGAAGGCATACGTGAAGAAGAACGTCCGGAGTGGTTGGGACTAAGCTTGGGACTAAGCAGAGAGGCAGGGCAGTCGACTGCTAAAACTCACAAAGAGTTTTCGGCCTCGGACCAGTCGACTGCCCTTGGGGCAATCGACTGGTATACCCCGAAAACTAGCCGTTGGCAAGCAATTAATGCTAGACCTGTCGACTGCCCTTGGGGCAGTCGACTGGTGCGGGGCTGGACAGACTACGAGTTTGTCTTGTTCTCCTATAAAAGGAGCACCTTTTTGCACGTGAGCGGTACGGTTCCGTACAGTGTCGAAGTGCTGCTCGTCTGAAGAGTGTTTTCTACTTCCTCTCACATTCTACTTCATTCTTTAAAGAGGAAGATCACTACTGTAAAGGTTTCTCCACCTGAAGGAGGTTTTCATGGTGAAAGTGGTGCTCGCGACGTGGATCCTTGGATTAGTCACCCATCTTGGTGGATACCAAGTAACTCTTTTTGTTAGTATTGTACTCTGTTTCTTTTGCATATTATTGTTCCGCTGCACTAACGAAAATTGTAAAGATCAAAATCGAAAACGTGTCATTCACCCCCCCCCTCCTCTAGCACACCGAAGATGATCCATCAGTTGGTATCAGAGCCGGTTCATTTCGGAAGAACTAACCGTCAACCGGAGCAAGTATAATGGCGTTTCAAGAGGGATACTCTACCGCATGACCACCCTTCTTCGACGGGAACGACTTCGCTTACTGGAAAGGTAGGATGCAATACTACTTTATGAACGATATTGAAAACTGGATTAGTGTTGCAGATGGCTTCGAGGCACCCGTCGATGAAAGAGGAGAACCAACACTGATGAGATCCTTGTCGAAGGAGATAATGAAGAGGGCGCAATCCAATGCCAAGGTCACCACCACACTGCAGTGCGGGCTCTCAAAGGAGCAACTGAACAAGGTGGGGCCGTTCAAGAGCGCCAAGGAATTGTGGGACAAGTTGGTGGAATTGAACGAGGGGTCAAACGAGTCCAGAAGAGCAAAGAAGGACTTGCTCGTGGCCCAACTCCAATCCTTATCCATGAAGAGCAACGAGACTGTCAGCCAGCTACATGGAAGGGTGAAGGAGGTAATCAATGAGCTCCATGTGATTGGAGAGAAGATCAAGAACCAGGATATCGTCAGGTATGTTCTACAAGCCTTCCCAAGAACCACCTTGTGGGCATCCATGGTTGATGCATACAAGGTATCAAGGGATTTGTCAATTTTTAAACTAGACGACTTATTCTGTGAATTTGAACTACACGAGCAAGCTAATGTCTCGGCCAAAGAGAAGGGTATTGCCTTTGTTGTAGAAAAGGAGAAGAAGAAGAGGAAGGAGAAGAAGAAGGTGGTCTACTCCTCCTCATCAGACTCAGAGGAATCCAGCGGCTCCATGGATAGCGACCAAGAGACATTCATGGTAAGAAAAATGCATAAAGCTTTCAGAAATTTCTCTAACAGATCCTATGCTAGGAAAGGGTCCAAAGGCAAGGGTAAGGCCAAGGACATTATATGCTACAACTGCCACCAAGAGGGACACATGAAGAACGAGTGTCCTCAATTGAAGAGAAGAGATGACAAGAAGGAGGAGAAGAAGAAAGGTGACAAAAAGAAGTCAAAGGGAAAGGAGAAGGGTGCCACCAACCTAAAGGCGACTTGGGATGTTCCATCATCCTCAGAGGAGGAAGAAGAGCAAGTTTCCCACTTTGCTCTTATGGCAGAAGATCACTCAAACTCATCAGATAATGAAAGAAACTCATGTAGTGAAGATGAGAGCACCTCCTCTTCATCATCCGAGTCAGAAGCTTCGGTAAGTGAGGTATACCACTTACCCTCCTCTACTTTAGTAAAGATCATTTCTAGAACTAATATGAACTTAACTAAGGCTAGAAGTAAGATTAAGGATCTAAAAGAAGAAATTGTCATGCTTAGATTAGAATCTACCAAACTTGAAGAATTGCATGCCAGTTCTATTACATCACATGCCTCACATCTTGAAACTGAAAATAGGGAATTAAGGAAAAAGGTAGATGACCTCACAAAAGCCCTTAGGAAATTCCAAGTAGGATCTAGTAACCTAGATATGATAATCAACAGTCAAAGGACCGTCTATAACAAGGCCGGTTTGGGATATAGGCCGAAGACAAAGGAAGTGACCTTTGTATCACTCACGGGTAGGATTGGTGCATCTACGAGACTAGGGGCCAAGGGAAACACAAAGAAGACATGGGTACCTAAAAGATTTTTACATGATGCTTATGGATCGAAGATTTGGGTACCAAAAGAGTATGTTTTTCATGTTGTATAGGTAAAGGTGAAAGAGGCCTCAACTATATGGATAGTAGATAGTGGATGCTCAAGACACATGACCGGGGATGTGAGCAAGTTCACTACTATTAGCTACTTAAGAGAAGGGATGATCTCCTTTGAAAATAGTGGAAAATTGAGAATCATTGGTAGGGGCACCATTGAGGTATCTCCCACGATTTCCATACATAAGGTACTCTTAATTAAAGATATGAAGTTCAATTTACTTAGTGTGAGTCAATTATGTGATGCGGGTTTTAGGGTCGAATTCCATGCTAAGAAGTGCATAATTAAACATAATGAATCAAATAATGTCGTATTAGAAGGGTTTAGAAAGGCAAATTTATATTATCTTGATCTTGCCTATGCTACTAACAATGTTGCTAAGTGTTTCATGTCTAAAGATGAAGAAGGGTGGTTGTGGCACCGAAGACATGGACATGTCAACATGAGAAACATTGCAAGAGTGGCCAAGGAAGAGTTGGTGAAGGGGCTACCAATGATCAAGTATGAGAAGACCAAATTGTGTGATGCATGCCAAGAGGGTAAGCAATCAAAATCATCACACAAAGGTAAAATCCTAACCACTACCTCTTTACCATTAGAGCTTTTACATATCAATTTATTTGATTGCCATAGTACTCCCTCACTTGTAGGGAGTAAATATTGTCTAGTCATAGTAGATGATTTTTCTAGGTTTACATGGGTTTACTTTTTGAATCATAAGGATGATACCCTAGAGATTTTTATAGGATTTAGTAAAAGGGTAGAAAATGAAAAACATATCAAAATAAACTGAATTAGGAGTGACCACAGTGAGGAGTTCCAAAATGCAAGTTTCACATAATTTTGTGTTGAAAATGGATACAAGCATGAATTTTCATGCCCAAGGACTCCTCAACAAAATACACCGCTTGTTATATATTGGATCGAGAGAATCGATAGAGGGGGGGTGAATATCGAAAAACGTTCGGATTTACAAGAGTATTTGCACAGCGGAAGATAAAAAATAAACACGCAAACACAGTGATTTTTACTTGGTTCGGAGCCTAGGTCGACTCCTACTCTAAGGCCCACGGTCGTTGACCGTTTTCTACGGGCAATTTTATAAGTTCGCAAATCAGTTTACAGTATTTGAGTTACAAATATAGCACAGTAAACTTAACAGAATGAAAAGCTCTTCTTTTACCGACGTCCGAAGTAGGTAGTCTTTTTCGGAGCAGCGGGACGTCGTCGGCTCGAGTTGGGAGGTTTCCGGAGCTAGTCGCGAGAGCTGAAGAGTGTAGAAGCGTTGAATCGAAGTTGTTGCTGAAAGCCTGGGCGTTGGGTGCTATTTATAGCACCTCAGGGCGCCCTGGACGTCGGGGGCGCCCCCCCCCCCCCCCACGTGTCACGTGATCCGAGCTTCGCTCGGTCAACCTCTATCCCACTTGAATAGGGATGAGGTTTGACACTAGGGGCGCCCTGGACGCTGGGGGCACCCTGCTTGACTCCTTCAGCGCGGGCTTCTCGGCTGGATAAGGAAATCGGCTTCACTGCAGTAGGCGCGGGGCGCCCTGGGCACTGAGGGCGCCCTGGGCGTTCGGTGTGCCCTGGATGCTGGGGGCGCCCCGGCCAGTGGTTAGCCGAAGCCTTTGTTGCTTCGCCTGTTTTGTGTTGCCCCTGGGGGCGCCCGGGACACTGAGGGCGCCCTGCTCAGCTACTTGCCTCTCTCCTTTGGGCATTCTGAGCTGCAGACACACGTTCCTTCGGTCTTGCATCCAGGGTTAGTCCAAAACAATATAAAGCATTAGAGTATTATGTTTATACAGCCTTAGCTGTCTTGGTTCTGACTTTGGGCCTCCCAAATGGAGCCCTAGGTCGAACCGACGCCTACTGTTCCCTCGACGAGGAACGCGTCCTCACCTACTCCTCTCGGGAGAATGTACCTGATGCCAACCGCTCCTCTGGTTGGACTTTTGCCTCGCGGTCCTTCGCCAAGTCTTGGATACCGAGCTGTCCTTCGCCCGGTGCCTAGCATTCCTTCGTTAGGGCTTCAGTCCCAAGCTGCCCTTCGCCTGGCGCCTAGCAGTCCTTCGCTAGGGCTTTGTATCCTGGCATTCCTTCGCCAGGTGCCTAATAGTCCTTCGCTAGGGCTTTGTTTCCTGGCAACCTTTCGCCAGGTGCCTAGCAGTCCTTCGCTAGGACTTTGTTTCCTGGAAGCCCTTCGCCAAGTGCCTAGCAGCCCTTCGCTAGGACTTTGTTTCCTGGCAGCCCTTTGCCAGGTGCCTAGCAGCCCTTCGCTAGGACTTTTCCTGCACACTTGAGTAACATTGTTAGATCACTAATAATACTTAACTTTGAATCCTTTGCCAATATCAAAACAAAGTTCGATATGGTGCTTCCTGCACCAACATTATATTCAAAACCGGGTGTTGGTACATAGGTTTCTAGGGAAAACACCTTTTGAATTATGGAATGAGAGAGTACCACAAGTCCATTACTTTAGGGTCTTTGCATGTAAAGTCTACATTTTAAATACCAAAGATGACCTAAGGAAGTTTGAGTCAAAAGTCGATGAAGGAATTCTAGTAGGGTACTCATTAACTAGTAGGGGTTATCGAGTTTACAACAAGAGGACAAAAGTGATTGAGGAGTCCTCGAATGTTACGTTTGATGAAACACCAAGTACCTACCCTAGAAAAGCCTCAATTGATAAGGATATAGAAGAGGTCCAACCCCTTGCCCAAAGAATCCAAGACCTACATTTGGAGGACAACGATCTAGGGGGAGTAAGAAGTACCCTAGAGGATGAGGAAGGAGTAAATGAACCCACAACCTCTATGTTAGCGATATGAGAAAAATGTCCTAAGGCAATCGCCTTATGATTGTAATCATTTATTTTAATAAATGAATATTCACTATTTGAGTATACATGTTTATGTATTTGATTGAGATCTTAAACTCATTTACTGAATGTCCGCAATACAATTCACAGCATGAGAGAATTTGTGATGAATTCATAACTAGTGATTATCTCTACATGTGCAATTGTGAAGTATTGAAATTGTCCCTAGTCGATGAATTGATAAATACAGACACTATCAATTCTATTGAGACTAGCATGGGTTATTCTCTAATCAGCTGATTCCCACTGGCTGGTGATATTGGGATGTCCGGAGATAAACATGAATGCTAGTTAAGGGAACTAGTTCATTGGAGTGACTGGCTGTAAAACTTCATATGGTAGTCTACATATAGATATGTCAATGAAGTTCTTACTGCAGCTTAAGTGCGATGTTCCTTTGACTTGCGGTGTTCAAGTCATCTTGGTTATGGAGACTTATACTTTGACATCTTAAGCAAGCATCTCCAAGGAGGTGTGGTGTAACGACCCGCCTTCTGGTACTAAGCTTTAAGGCGGATCGCTACTAACTAAGTAACTGGCTGACTAATTACTGATTTCTGATAATGCTTTTCTAGATGCTAAACCCAAGTGGGAGAATTTTAAAAATTCTTATTTTGCTATTTACTAAACTAACAATTCTTAATCATGTTTAAAGTACTAACCAGCCAAAATAAAACAAAAACTTTAATTTTATTAACTTGGCCAGGATGCAATCCCCCCACCTCTGCATTGCATGACTAAAGCACTAACCAGCTGCTCTACAACACTTTTGTTTTACACAGAACCAGTCAACTGCTATATGCCAGTCGACTGGTCGGGCCACAGAATGTTTCTGTGCCCGATACCAGTCGACTGGTGTTTTCCCAGTCGACTGGTAGTTCTGAAAATCCAGCTTTCAGATTCCCAGAACTTATCAAACTTGAGCTACAATGTACCAACATCATATCTAACAAACATAATGACATAAATAAAGTTCCACAACTATTCTAAGGCATTTATTACATGTTTTTGGAGGGTTTCTAGCATGTATAGCAACTTAGAAATCATAAAAGCGACATGTAGAAGCATAAACATGAATGTGCCAAGTTTGTATCAACTTCTTATTGTAACTATTCATTTCCCATATCTAAAAGCATCATTAGCTACTACATGTCATTCTATATGGTGCATTAATCTTAGAACAAGCATATCTCAAGTATTTAGCATGTAGATCAAAAGTATCATGTTTTTACTCCTAAACCGTAAACATGGGTCTAAATTACCCTATCACAAGTAGTAACTCATGACATTCAAGCATTCACTAAACCAATATTAAGTCAGGTAAATAAACTACTTTAAGTATACTAGGCACCACGAATACAAGTCTAATTAAGTTCATACATGGTTCACATAATATATTGCGGAATAACTAAAGAAACATAATAGAGACTATTTCTATGCTTTGCAAGTTCCGAAGACTTTTATTCCAACTCCACCATCACACACACTTTGCATCAAGCCCGCCGCCTCCGCTACTAGTGCTTTCCTTTACCTGTATTTGTAGTATAAGGAAATGTAAACTAATAAGCATAAAGCTTAGTAAGTACCATCTAGCCTCACAAAACAATGAAAAGTCGAATTATGCTTTTGTAAAACATGCTATCCACATACATGCTCATATCCATAAGTAATCATGCTAGGCTCATGCTAAAATACATATCATAGAATGTCATGGCATATAACTGAGACATGACACATACTGAACTAAAACTGAAAAGTAAGCTATAGCATGACATACATATCTGAACTGGAACTGAAACTAACTAACATAAAACTAATTATTAAATTCACCACATGCTAATATGAATTTCTGAAATTAATACATATAGTAGGTGAAAGTAATAATCAACTGCTGTGGGCCCGGCAATGTACCAACTGTGCGCGCATCCCTAATAAACCCGAGGTAGCAAATCCCGAATCCATTAGAGTTCTACTAGGTTATCTAAACCTAGGGGCAACTAGGAGTCCATCCCATACTAGGTTATCTAAACCTAGAGGCAACTTGGAGCCTATCCCTAGACCGGAGTCCGGTACAATGCCATTGAAAATAAAATAGTCCTTTATACTTTTCTTTCCTTTTCTGATTATTGCTTTTACTAGGTTATCTAAACCTAGGGGCAACTAGGAGCCTATCCCGTTGGACCTTGGTCCCAATCATAAACTGGAGCAAGAATTTCTATTCTTTAATACTTTCTATAGCATTAACTGAACTGAACATTTTAACAAACACCTAACATGCGTGCTTGTTCATAATTTATGATTTCTAATCATAGAACATACATATAAGGAGATAAAGCATACGGAAAATCGACCGAAACTACTTATACTGCAGGTGAGGGGTACTTACATCCTGCGCTAGGTTTTCTTACGAATAAAAAAATCTGAAATTCCTGAGGGAACGTCGAACTACAACGTTCTTCTTGCTTCTTGGCATTCTCCTCGCGTCTACGAGGGTCCCCGTAGAGAATAGGGCCTCTTGAGACCTTCCCTTGGCTTCCCCTTTGTCTTGGGCGGCAAGAGAAGAGGAGAAGAGGAAGAAAATCGCGAGAGGGAGAGAGGGAGTCGGCGGTGAGAAGATGTGAGGGAGAAGAATGAATATAAAAACCCTAAGTTCCCCTTTTATACTTATGGAAAAATTTAACTAACTTTACCTTATCTATATTTCCCTCTAGCCTATACTAATGAAAATAGATTAGCCCACTTGTTAAGTCTATTCTCTTCTCATGGTATATGTCTTGGGTTTAAACCCCATTATAATATTTTTACTGCGCATTCTATTTTTATTCATTTTTGCCTTATTTGTCCATGGAAAAATTCTATAAAAATATCCATAAATTCAGAATTAATTCTAGGATATTTCTAAATTTATGTTTGAGATTTTTTGGGCGTTACAATCCCCCATACCTTATAAAAAGTTCATCCTCGAACTTAAAACAACTCTGGGTATTTCTGTCTCATGCTGTCCTCTGGTTCCCATGTTGCCTCTTCTACTCTATGATTTTGCCATATGACTTTCACTAATGGTACCTCCTTGTTTCGCAATTTCTTAACTGCTCGGTCTATTATCTGAATAGGCCGACTATCATAACTGAGATCTTCGCGAACTTGTACCGTTTGTGGCTCTATCACCTGGGTGGCATCTGGGATATGCTTCTTCAGCATGGAAACATGAAATACATTGTGGATAGCTGACATCTCCTGAGGTAGCTCTAACTCATAAGCTACTTTGCCAACTCTTCTAGTGATGGGGTATGGTCCTACATATCTGGGACTTAGCTTGCCCTTCTTCCCAAAACGCATTACTCCTTTCATGGGAGCCACTCTGAGGAACACTGTATCCCCAACTTTAAACTCTAATGGTCTGCGCCGTGTATCAACATAGCTCTTCTGGCGGCTCTGTGCTGTTTCTATTCTCTGGCGGATCTGCTGTATGGCTACGGTGGTATCATCTATAAGATCTATCTGTAGGCCTAACTCTTGCCTCTCACCACCCTCGTACCAGCAGATAGGAGATCTACACCTCCGCCCATATAAAGCCTCATAGGGTATCATGCCGATAGTGGCCTGATAACTATTATTGTAGGCGAATTCTGCTAAGCACAGGTATCTGCACCAACTGCCCTTGAAATCTAGAGCACAAGCTCTGAGCATATCTTCTAGTACTTGATTAACTCTCTCTGTCTGACCATCTGTCTGAGGATGGAAAGTTGTGCTAAACTTCAGTTTGGTGCCTAATGCTGTCTGTACGCACTCCCAGAAGTATGAAGTGAACCTACTGTCCCTATCTGAGATGATAGTCCTAGGGACCCCATGTAGTTTGACGATCTCCTTGAGGTATAACTGAGCTAGCTGTTCCATGGAATAGGAGATCCTGATAGCTAGGAAGTGGGCAGACTTAGTCAATCTGTCTACTATTACCCAGATTGCATCATATCCATTCGTTGTTCTGGGTAGTCCCACTATAAAATCCATGGAAATATCTTCCCATTTCCATTCTGTAATCTGAATAGGCTGCAGAACTCCACCTGGTCTCTGATGTTCTGCTTTGACTCTTTGGCATGTCAGACAGGTACTGACATATCTCGCGATGTCTCTCTTCATCCCAGGCCACCAAAAACGTCCCCTGAGGTCTTGGTACATTTTGGTGGAACCAGGATGCATTGCATAAGGAGATCTATGTGCGTCCTCTAGGATCTTCCTTCGGAGCTCTTCTTGGTTAGGAACACATAAGCGGTCACCGTAGTACAGTGTCCCATTATCTGATAGGCGAAATTCTCCATTTTCGGCTTCTGCTATCCCCTGCTTGATTTTCTGAAGGTCAGGATCTTGATCCTGTGCTATCTGGATGTCTTCAATCAGGGTTGACACTAATGTCAAAGTGGAGAGCTCCCCAACTAAAATTTCTAGTCCGAACTCTGATAACTCTTTCCGAAGGGGCTGTGACATCGTGGACAAAGCTAGTAGGGTGGCACTAGATTTTCTGCTAAGTGCATCTGCCACCTTATTAGCTTTACCTGGATAGTAGAGGATGTCAATGTCATAATCCTTGACTAGCTCAAGCCACCTACGTTGTCTCATGTTCAGATCCTTCTGAGTAAAGAAATACTTTAGACTCTGATGATCTGTGAAAATCCTACACTGAGCTCCGTATAAGTAATGCCTCCAAATCTTGAGAGCGAACACTACTGCAGCTAGCTCAAGGTCATGGGTAGGGTAATCCTTCTCATAATCCTTGAGTTGTCTAGAGGCATAGGCAATAACCTTGCCATTCTGCATCGGCACTGCTCCAAGTCCTAATTAAGACGCATCGCTATATATGTCAAAGCTGTCAGTGGTCTCTGGAAGAGTCAGGATGGGAGCACTAGTCAATCTTCTCTTTAATTCTGTAAAACTGTTCTCGCAGTCCTCTGTCCACTGAATCTTTCTGTTCTTTCTGGTAAGAGCTGTCAGTGGGGAGGCTATTCTGGAGAAATTCTCTACGAACTTCCTGTAGTAACCGGCTAGACCCAGAAAACTTCTGATCTCACTGGCATTCTTTGGTCTGATCCAGTTACTTACTGCTTCTATTTTGCCGGGGTCTACCATCACCCCTTTCTTGGAGATGACATGACCTAGAAAAGACACCTGATCGAGCCAGAATTCACATTTTGAGAATTTTGCATACAGTTGGCTCTGCTGAAGAATCTGCAATACTGTCCTGAGATGCACAGCATGTTCCTCCTGAGTTCCTGAGTAGATAAGAATGTCATCAATGAAGACGATGACAAACTTATCTAAGTACTCCCTGAATACTCTGTTCATGAGGTCCATAAATGTCGCTGGAGCATTTGTGACCCCAAAAGGCATGACTACAAACTCGTAGTGCCCATATCTGGTTCTGAAAGCTGTCTTGGGAATATCATCCTCTCTGACTTTAACCTGGTGATAGCCGGATCTCAAATCTATCTTTGAGAAGACTGTGGATCCCTTTAGCTGATCGAACAAATCATCGATCCTGGGTAGAGGGTACCGGTTCTTAATGGTGACTTGATTCAAAGCTCGGTAATCTATACACAGGCGCATGGACCCATCTTTCTTCTTCACGAACAACACTGGAGCTCCCCATGGTGAATGACTAGGGCGGATGAAGCCCTTGTCGAGTAACTCCTGTAGTTGCTCCTGAAGTTCTTTCAATTCTGCTGGAGCCATACGGTATGGTGCTTTTGAGATCGGATTTGTACCCAAAACGAGTTCGATCTCAAATTCAATCTCTCTGTCTGGTGCTAGGCCTGGTAGCTCATCAGGGAAAACTATTAGTGAGAGCCCTAGAGCCAATCATATGATGATTACTTTTTAGACTCATTGTATCATATTCTTGTATATATATTTCTTATATATATAAAGGCATTTCTTATGGTTATTGTACTTATGTGTATTGGTGCCAAATAACTTAGTATAATAACGTCCTTGAGTAGAAGGTTCTTATCTATATCAATCGATTAGTTGAATCGATAGTGAGATGATATAGAGAACACTACTCTTAATTATTCCTAGTCAAGTATTAACATTCAAGGACAATGTTAATGCATAGAGACTAGCATGTAGGTCAACATGATGACTTGATCTCACAAGTCATGGATATGAGATATCAAGTTGACACATGGGTATACATTAGAGAATGTATACTGAATGGCCCGCCATGAGAAAGTATCATGGATCGTTATATGAATGTCATATACTTTCTCATGTGACTATTAGTATGACTATAGTCCTAGACCTGAAGTTACCATAGTTCCCTACATAAGGAGTTACGTACTTTGGCTTCGTCAAACGTCACCCGTAACTGGGTGGACTATAAAGGCGATTACTGGGTTTGTAACAAATTATGCGGAGGGATGTGAGTAACGTAGATGGGATCTATCCCTCCTATATGACGGGAGTGATATCTTCATTCTTGATAGAGTAAGACCACTAAGTGCATGGCCATGCCCAAATAAGGCAATATTAGATATTGAGCTTATTTGATTATAGTGAGTCTACTTGGAGATCAAGACATATAGATTGATTTGAGGATGACACGGTCTATGCCTCATGAATGATCAATCTAGATATCGAGGATAGAAGGACGTTGTCACATATTGTGATGGTCACAATTATTAGTCACAATGATGATGTTGGATCTCGACATTCTTGTAACTTGGGTAGCAATGATGTGTTGCTAGATACCTCTCATTGCTTATGTCCTTAAATAGGTTTAAGAGCATTGCCAATGTTACAAGAACCTATAGGGTCACACACATAGAGCAATAGATGGAGAATAAGTCCATATGATGGACCGAGAGTAATGAAGTCAAAGTTTGACTTTGGCTAAATATGGAAAGTCCATAAAAGGCAAGTTTGACTTGACTCAAATTAGACAACTTGAGTTGGACTCGAGTTTGATCCAAGTGTTGGATGAATCTAATCATGGGAGAGTAATGAAGTCAAAGTTTGACTTTGGCTAAATATGGAAAGTCCATAAGAGGCAAGTTTGACTTGACTCAAGCCACATCACCTTGACTTGACCAAGTGATGACTTGGCATCATCATCAAGGCTAAGTAACCTCCCCATTTGAATTTTAAATTCAAATAGGGGGTTACCAAAGGTGGTGGCCAGCCACTTAATGGCCAATAATGGCCATTAAATGGCCGGCCACTAAAACACACAAAAGGGGTTTTTTTGTGGGTGTGTGATTCATTCTTCTCCTCACTTGGTTTTGTTTTGTTTGGCTCTCCCTCTCCTCTCATCTTGCCGAGACCCTAAGTAGTGCTAGCACACTTTTGGGCTCTCCTCTCCACTCTCTTGCTTGTGTGGATACTTCTAGAGGGTTGCTACTTTGCATCCTTGAGATCCGACACCAACCGAGGAGCGAGCGGGAATTGCGGGGCACGCATCGAAGGTAGTTTTCTCTTCTCTAATAGATCTAGGTTGTAGATCGGTTTTGAAGCATGTAAACAAGCACTCGTAAATTTTTTGAAATGGTTTTCTTCGCTCGGATCCTTTCTATTGGGGCTTTCGGGGTTTCCGCGACGCGGAAAAGCGGTTTTCGCGGCCCGAAAAACCCTACAGTGGTATCAGAGCCACGAGCGAAGCTTGTGCTCGTTTTGGTTTTTATTTTTTGTATTAGATACAAAATTTAGATAATTTTATGCTTCTATAATTTTTCTAAATTTTAGGATTTTTGAGTATTTTTCCTCGTAGAGGCAAAGCGACGAGTGCGAAGCACTTGTAGACTTTGCCACCGAGAAAAACTTCTCCGAAACGGCAAGTTTCGCCCAAATGGATTTTGGGACAGCGGGTAAAGGCGCTGTATAATCGCAAGAAGACACTCGTGAAGGTTATTTCACGAGTAGGGGCGCTGCCCCTAACCCCGCAAGGGGCCTTATCTTGCGATTACGCCCGAAACCCGCTTACCGGGACCGCCGCGGAGTTGTGACTCGAAAAATTCTAAAAATCAGTAGAAAAATTATATAAAATCTGTAAAATTACATAATTTTGAATTATGTACAGTAGTGTGATGGTCATGGCCCAAAACTTAATTTTTAATAAGATTAAAATTGTGTTGTAATTCATAATACGGCCTGCGGGCCGTTTTTGTACATGTGCGTGTTGTATTGTGTTTGCGACCTGCGTGTCGGCTTTTAATATTTTATTTCTGTTGTATTTCATATTTAGACTCAAATGTAACTCGAGTATAAAAATTTGTAATGTACAAAAGTGAAGACGACGGAAATTCCGGAGAACTTGGACTCGGGAGAACTAGCCGACAACACCAAGACGGTCAAGAGGAAGCGCTTGGAGAAGCCGCTAGACCTAGGTTGACCATCGGATCCTCTCATTGTCTTGAGAGGGTCTTAGTAGGGCCATGACCAAGTCACTTATGTTTATTTTTATTATTGCTATGCTTGTGATGTATATGATGCATGATAATGTAGAATAGTAAAAATAAACTTAAGTGTATGAGATGCACAAGTAATGTGGGAACCACATTTTGATGTGCACTTAATACACATTTAGGATTAAA
This sequence comes from Boesenbergia rotunda, assembly GCA_024364735.1. Classification (NCBI taxonomy): domain Eukaryota; kingdom Viridiplantae; phylum Streptophyta; class Magnoliopsida; order Zingiberales; family Zingiberaceae; genus Boesenbergia; species Boesenbergia rotunda. Next base: position 125,970 of record JAGFNQ010000897.1, read on the forward strand.
TTAGATTTCATAAATGCCTAGATGTGATGCACATCCTCGATTAGATTAGATCTAAAATCGAATCAACTCGTAAACGCCTACTGGGTCCTGATACCCATCACTACCTCGATCATATGCGCTTGTCGATTCTGCCAAAGCAGAGCAACGCATTTAATCTTGGTAGGATGCGGAGGGACAACCTTGGTCCCGCCTATCACGGCTCGGGTTAGATCGAGCTCAATCAGATTGAGTAACTAGTTAACTCAATTGGATCGAGTAAAGCTATAGGCGTATTCCAATAGTTGGAAAGGGTAGGACAAAATCACCGTTTTAAATAGTCTTGAGCGATTTAGCCAAAGCTAACTCAAGATTATTCGTAAACGTTAAATCTTGATCCTATAAACAAGAGTTGCATAGAGATGTAATTGATAAATTAGTTATCTACCGATCATACTAAGTCTTAGGCGATTTAGCCAAAGCTAACTCAAGGCATAGTATGATGTGGATCTTGTCCCACATAAAAATTATAGTAAATTAGTACGGATCTAGTAGTGTGATTTGACCACTCCAATAACTTGATTCCACCAAAATTCCTATAATTTAGTGGGAGCATCATTTAATTAAAGGCCTAATTAGATGATTACTAGAATATGATATTTATTCGCTGCATTTATCTGTTGTAGATTGCCATGTCTTCAAACGCGAATACTCTCTCTCTGTGATCTGTCCTTGAGAAGGACAAGCTCACTGGAGCTAATTTCCTGGACTGATACAGGAACTTGAGGATAGTCCTCAAACAGGAACGTAAGCTGTACGTTCTAGAGCAAGCAGTTCCTGAAGCACCACCACCCTCAGCCATCCGTAGCGTTAGAGATGCTCATCAGAAGCATCAAGACGACGCGTTAGAAGTGTCGTGCCTAATGCTATGCTGCATGTCCTCTGAGCTTCAGAAGCAACACGAGAACATGAATGCTTACGATATGATTGGCCACCTCAAGCAATTATATCAAGGGCAGGCAAGGCATGAGCGGTTCGAAGTGACTCAGGCCCTCTTTTCATGCAAGATGAAAGAGGGAACCCCAGTAGGAACTCACGTACTCAAGATGATTGGGTACGTCGAGAACCTCGATAGACTAGGGTTTCCCTTGGGCCAAGAGCTGGCTACCGACCTGATTCTGCAATCGTTGCCGCCAGGTTACCGTCAATTCGTCATGAATTACAACATGAACGAATTAGACAAACCACTTCCGAGATACTCAACATGTTAAGAACTGCTGAGCCTAATCTCACCAAGCCTAGTACCGTCCTGATGGTACAGAAGGGCAAAGGCAAGGGTAAGTGGAAGCCCAAAGGTAAGGGTAAGACCCAAACCAAGGGCAAAGCCAGCTCTGCAGCACTTAAACCCAAGGGTGGGGTGCAGAAGGATGCCACCTGTTTCCATTGCGGTGAGAAAGGGCATTGGAAAAGAAACTGCAATATCTACCTGGAGGATCTTAAGAAGAAGAGAAGCGAGCCTTCTACTTCAGGTATATATGTTATAGAAGTCAACCTTTCTATTTCTACATCATGGGTATTAGATACTGGATGTGCTTCTCACATTTGTACCAATGTGCAGGGGCTGAGAAATAGCAGGGCATTGGCAAAGGGCGAGGTGGACCTACGAGTAGGCAATGGAGCACGAGTTGCTACTGTTGCTGTAGGAACTTATTTTCTATCTCTGCCCTCTGGGCTTCTACTGGAACTAGATGATTGTTGTTATGTACCTGCACTTACTAAGAACATAATTTCTATTTCTTGTCTAGACAAGAAAGGCTTCTCATTTATAATTAAGAACAAATGTTGTTCAGTCTATTTAAATGAAATGTTCTATTGTAGTGCAGATCTTATCAACGGACTCTACATTCTAGACTTAGAACGCCCTATCTATAATGTAAGTACCAAGAGGTTGAGATCAAATGAGTTGAACCCAACCTATCTCTGGCACTGTCGCTTAGGCCACATAAATAAGAGTCGCTTGTCCCAGCTCCATAAGGATGGATTGCTGGATTCATTTGATTTTGAATCATATGAGACATGCGAGTCATGCCTTTTAGGCAAGATGACTAAGACTCCCTTTAGTGGACATAGCGAGAGGGCAACAGATTTGTTAGGACTCATACATTCTGATGTATGTGGCCCTTTCAATGTTGCTGCTCGAGGTGGTTATAGATACTTCATCACATTTACTGATGATTTCAGTAGATATGGTTATGTGTACTTGATGACACATAAGTCCGAGTCCTTTGAAAAGTTCAAAGAATTCAGAAATGAAGTACAAAACCAACTCGGTAAGAGTATTAAAATACTTCGATCAGATCGAGGTGGAGAATACTTGAGCCATGAGTTTCGTGACTATTTAGCTGAGTGTGGGATTCTATCTCAACTCACTCCTCCTGGGACACCACAGTGGAATGGTGTATCCGAAAGGAGGAATCGTACCTTATTAGATATGGTACGATCTATGATGAGTCACGCAGATCTTCCTATATCCTTTTGGGGATATGCTCTAGACACGGTAGCGTTCACACTTAATCGTGTTCCATCAAAGGCGGTCATGAAGACACCATATACGATATGGACTGGGAGGAGTCCCAAGATGTCTTTCATGAGGGTTTGGGGTTGTGAGGCTTACGTTAGACGTCAAGTCTCAGACAAACTGGGACCCAAGTCTGATAAGTGCTATTTCGTGGGATATCCCAAGGAAACTAAGGGATATTACTTCTACATTCCCAGTCAGCACAAAGTGTTTGTTGCTAAGACTGGGGTCTTTCTAGAAAGGGACTTTGTTTCTAGAAAGACTAGTGGGAGTTCGTTTGATCTTGAAGAAGTTCAAGACAACGACCATAGCACTGAGCCTTGATGGATACTGAACAGGAACCACAAGAAGTTGTAGATGAGATTGTTACACAAGAAGTTGTGGAACAACAACCTGTTCAGGTAGACCTACCTCTTCGCAGGTCTGATAGGGTACGTCGTCAGCCTGGAGAGTATTCATTTCTCTTGCCTGACCATGATGACGTTATGATCATTGAAATGAGCCTACCACCTATCAGGAACTGTGATGGAGCCAGATTCTGAGGTCATGGCTGGAAGCCATGAGATCCGAAATGGAATCCATGTACACTAACCAAGTTTGGACCTTGGTTGATCCACCTGAAGGGGTCAAACCCATTGGGTGTAAGTGGGTCTTTAAGAGAAAGCCTAACATGGATGGACTTACTCATACCTATAAGGGTAGACTGGTAGCTAAAGGTTTCAAGCAAATTCATGGTATTGACTATGATGAAACTTTTTCTCCAGTAGCGATGTTTAAGTCCATTCGGATCATGCTTGCTATTGCAGCCTA
>JAGFNQ010000898.1:0-21204 GCA_024364735.1 Boesenbergia rotunda
AGCAAAGGAAGCAGTCTGGATCAAGAAGTTCGTCTCCGAACTTGGCGTGGTTCCAACCATTGATGATGCAGTGCCGATTTATTGCGACAACAATGGAGCTATTGCACAAGCAAAGGAACCAAGGTCTCATCAGCGATCCAAACACGTGCTTCGCCGCTATCATCTTATCAGAGAGATTATAAGTAGGAATGACATACAAATTGAGAGAGTTCCCACTGAACGGAATATAGCGGATCCTTTAACTAAGGCCTTGCCTCAAAGCAAGTTTGAGGGTCATGTTAGAGCCTGTGGTATTGGATACCGTAGCGATTGGCATTAGGCCAAGTGGGAGTTTGTTAGTGATATGAGAGAAGTGTCCTAAGGCAATCGCCTTATGATTGTAAACATTTATTTCAATAAATGATAATTCACTATTTGAGTATACATGTTTGTGTATTTGATTGGGATCTTAAACTCATCTACTGAATGCCCGCCATACAGTTCACAGCATAAGAGAATTTGTGATGGGATCGCAACTAGTGATTATCTCTAAATGTGCAAATGTGAAGTGTTGGAAATATCCCTAGTCGATGAATTGATAAATACGGACATTATCAATTCTGTTGAGACTAGCATGGGTTATTCTCTATTCAGCTGATTCTCACTGGCTGGTAACATTGGGATGTCCAGAGATAAACATGGATGCTAGTTAAGGGAACTAGTTCATTGGAGTGACTAGCTGTAAGACTTCATATGGGAATCTACATGTAGATATGTCAATGAAGATCTTACTGCGGCTTAAGTGCGATGTTCCTTAGACTTGCGGTGTTCAAGTCATCTTGGTCATAGAGACTTATACTTTGACATCTTAAGCAAGCATCTCCAAGGAGGTGTGGACCCAGGATGATCGGGTATAAGTCGAAGTGTCCGAAGATGTTTGAACAGCCTACAAAGGATTCACCACTCCTTGCGAGGAGATGTATACCCAGGCCTATCGTTGGATTGTTACTCAAAGCCTCTGGCCAGAGCATATCATGTTTAGAGTGAGAGTCTCTAAAATACATGAGAGTAATTAGAAATCCAAAGGACGAGTAAGACATTACTTGGGCTAGGCGTGACGTAGTCAGCCTAGTGGGGACTGACACCATTGACCGTGTCCTGAACCAAGTGGGTATAAGGTGGTGAAGGGAATGGGGCACGATTCATTAGAGCTGCTGAAGGGTTTCAGAATAATTTCTTCTGAGGTCAAACCGTTGATCTTTCGATTAATTGGGGATCATGATGTACTACTAGGTGCCACTCATGATCGTTCTATAATTAGTTAATTATAGATGGCCAACATAAATCGAAAGCCTATTTAGTCACACGCACTACGAGTAATCCGAGGGATTTAAAACGAGTTGAAAATTAGATTTTCCGATCAAGAGAAATAAGTCGAATCTGAGTTAGTCAGAGGCGCAATGGAAGCTAAAAATGGCTAAGTCTTTTGAAGGCTTTTTGGGCGAATTAAATGAGTTTAATTCACGGCGGTCCGGGTTGGTTTGGCCGGCCAAAGAGGGTGCCAAAACCCCCTTTGGTGGCCGGCCACAATAAGAGGAGAAAACCAATTAATTTTGGTTTAATTAATAAGATAAATCCAGCGCGATTTATTTTATAAATTATGGATAAATAAATTTGTATAAAGAAATTTATATAAATAAATTTATAGAAATTTATTCTTTTATGGAAGATTAAAATAATCCATGAATTGGGTTTATTTTAATTTTATAAAATCAATTATGAATTGATTTTTCCATAATAAGAAAGTTTATACATTTCTTATAAAATTTATTCTATAATTTAAAGAGAAGAGGAATTTGTTTTATTATAAATTAGTTATAATAAAACTTGGTTTAAACGGAATAATTCATAAGAGAATTTATAGGATAAATTTCTTATGATAATTAATTAGTTTTATTATAAAGTTAGTTATAATAAAATTCATAAGAGAATTTATAGGATAAATTTCTTATGATAACTAATTTGTTTTATTATAAATTAGTTATAATAAAACTAGGCTTAAACGGAATAATTAATAAGAAAATTTATAAGATAAATTTCTTATAACTAATTCCGTTAATTTCGTTAATTCGGTTTAGAGGGAGACTTAGCAAAGGAGTTGCTACTATATAAAGGAACCAAAGGCTAGCCCTTATTCCCAATTAAGAGATTAATTATTCTCTCCCTCTCTCTCTCTTAATCTCTCCTCTATTCCTCCTTCTCCTTCATTAGGGCCGGCGCCCTTCATTTGTTTAGGGTCGGCTCCCTCTTGGTTGCTAGGGCCGGTGCACCCTATCAACACTAAGCAAGGTTGGCGTGAGCTAACAAGAATAAGGAGAACCCGAACAAGAAGAAGAAGAAGCGGATAGCGACTCCTCTCCTCCCGGAATTCGATTCTGTTTTCTTCTTGGTTAGTTTCCTATCTTTCCTCTCTTGATTTTTCAAGTTGTGCCTATAGAGAATCTAGTAGTTCTCGTCGGCACAAAACTCATGACTTTGCGAAGTCATCCCGAAGAGAACTCGGCGTGGACGCGAATAGAGGCGAAGCTTCCAAGGGACGCTACGGTTGGATCTCGTCCCTTACTTCAAGTTACGCGAGGTACTTAGTAAATTAGTTTACTTTTTGGCAAAGTTTTATTTTATGATTATGTCGATACACTATAAGGTTGCATGCTAGATACGAAGTTAAAATAATTTAGGAAATTATTTTATGCAAACTCTTCCGCTGCACGTAAAAATTTTAAATTTTACGAACTCGTATCCTTGTCGACATGCACCCGGTCCCAACATAGACTACCCTATGAGATATGCTTATGTTTGGGGATGATGATATATATATGCATGTGATGTTTAAATGGAATGTTTGATTGGAAAACTTAACTTCCCCCTAGCATGACTTTCGGCCAAGGCATGAACCATTAGGGTTGTGAGGGTTGATTACCCCATGATGTATGCTACGCTTAGTATGATACATGATATATATATATGTGATGCTTGCATGGGATGTACCCTATGAGATATGCTTATGTTTGGGATGATGATATGTATATGCAAGTGATGTTTAAATGGAATGTTTGATTGGTCCCTAGCATGACTTTCGGCCAAGGCAAGGAACATTAGGGTTGTGAAGGTTGATTATCCCATGATGTATGCTATGCTTAGTATGATACATGATGTATATATATGTGATGCTTGTATGGGATGTTTGATGTCAAAAAAAAAACCTAACCTATCCTTACCTTATGAATTTCGGCCGAACCCTAGTTTAGGGTTAGGAAGAATCAATTTAATCCATGAAGCATGCTACCACTTCCTATGATATGATTATGATCCATGTGATCAATCTTGTCATATATAAAGTATGTTTAAGTGGTTGAAGCATGATGTATGTATGAGCATGTCTTATAGCCCATGGGGCACCCTTATGAGATTGCATGTGATGTGTATGTTAAAATACTTGAAAGGATACTCCTCTAAGTATGGGATCAAGAACACCCCTTATGTTGTGTGGTGTGTCCCTATGGGATCATGAGCACCCTTGAAGAGTGGTGTGTCCCTTGAGAAGTGAATTTGGAGTACTCCTTAGCATATATGTAAAGACATGATAAGTATTTTACTTTGTAAGTTATGTACCCGACTCGGAAGGGGGTCGTTAAACAAATCCGGGGTGCATGTTAACTTAAGGTCATGGCTCCGGTAGGACGGAAGGGTCCTGCTCTAATGGGATTGGTGGCTCGCTACCCCAATTCATTAGGGAACGCGCATTATGTGGTACACAACTGGGCCTTATATGATGTTGAAATATTTTTAAGTAATACCTTTATGAAATTATTTTGAAAACATTTATTATATGTGAGGGGTATGCTTAAGATACTTTATACTGCATTCTTAAAAACTTTGATGTTTAGTATGCTATGATAAACTCATGCTTATGATTCATTATGTGTACATGTTGTATTCTTTCGTATGGATTTTGCGAGTAGGACAGGATCCTTACTAAGCATTTGTGCTTACTAGTTTATGTGTTGTCTTATGCTGCAGATAAGGGTAAGGAACACTTAAACTAAAGGAAGAGGCAGGAGGGCTGATGATGTGTGGGGTGGTGGCTCGGGAAAGAAAGATTTCTATATCTACTTTATTATGCTTTTGTTAATGTCTCCTTGATAATGAATGTTAGTGATTACTCTTATACTTGATTAGGTTTGATTATGTTATGAGTTGAACTACTTGTGAACCCATCATGTTGTAGGATAACTCTTAATTAAGATATTTCACATGATGTTCTAGACTTCCTTTAGACTCAATTTGATGAACTAATATCATGCAATGGAATGTATAACCTCACTATCATGATTTATGTGTTACTAAACTTACTATGCACCTACCATGTTCTAATGATTCAAGCATGATATTTGATTGGCATGTACTGACTAGTATGCTTAGTACTTGTAAATATCACTTGATGGTTTTAGACAAGCATGCTCAGTACTTAGTCCTTGCACTTTTGCTTTTTATTTTATGTTAAAGAAATTATATGAATGATTGATTGATCGTAACCCCGCCCCGAGAGTAGATATAAGGGCGGGCGTTACAAGTTGGTATCAGAGCAGGTTTCCCCTCCACTACACACACATCAAGCTTCATCCTGCCGCTTCCAAGTAAGAGATCCTAACCTCGCTTTACCTTATTGCATGTACAGTAATGATTATGTAGAGATGATTTATGCTTGCATAACAAGAGAAAGTAGTGTTAATTCTTATGTTAGTTTATTTATCACCTGTATTATAGATATGGCTAGAAGACGTAGCCATCGGGGTAATGAGACCGCACCCCCACCCGATATGATGCAGCTGATCACAGACCTGCAGCGCCAGGTCACTGAACAACAGCAGATAATAAACACTCTGATGACCCAGCAGGCGAACACTACAACCCCGCAGGGAAGTCAGAGTGTGATACCCACTGAGCCTCCAACTACGCAGGCACCCCCGGACACTCCGGCCAGAGGAGTCCGACAAGAGGCCTATCATATTCAGTGGCAGAGACTGAAGCCGGAAAAGTTCTCCGGCACCTGCGAGCACTGGGACGCCCAGGCCTGGCTCAAGGCAGTTGAGAGCACAGTGGAATTATTAGACTGGCCTGAGCATGAGAAAATTAAATGTGTCTCATTCTGCCTCTCTGGCGACGCCAGGATGTGGTGGGAAGGGGTAAAAGCTAGAAGGTCAGTAGACCAGATGAGGTGGTGCCCTCTACCCAAAGGCTATGTGCCGCACCGATCAGAATCGCAGATAGGGAACTCTACTGCGACCTGATAGTGCTTGATATGCCAGATTAGGATGTGATATTGGGCATGGATTTCTTGAACAAATACGGCGCCTCTATCGAGTGCCGTAAACGAAAGGTTATCTTCCGACCTGAGGCGGGAACCCTATTTGAATTTATCGGAGAGCCGAAGAAGAGGACAAGCAAATTCTTATCGACTCTGAAAGTAAGAAAGATGTTAGAAAATGGATGCTCTGGGTTTCTAGCTCATGTGGTTGATACCAGTCCTACAAAGGGCCCGAAGCTAGAAGACGTCAAAGTCGTATGCAATTACCCAGAGGTATTTCCCGATGACTTACCTGTAACACCCCGAATTTGTCAATGGAAAATCATGACAATATATGAAAATGGTTATAATGAAATGATATGAATTTCATGCAATCACATGCCATGAAATGTTATGGATGCATGAAATATTATATTCATGAAATATTATTATCATGAAATATTAGCATGAAATATTATATTCATAAATATGGAATTATTAAAAATATTATGAAATAATATTTTTGGAATATTATGAAATATTCTGAATTCATAAAATATTATTCATATTATGAAATTTCATGATGGGCTTGGTTTATTGGGCTTGGAAATGAATGGTGCTAAAAAGAAAGTGCAAAGTGGAGGAAGCAAGGATTGAACCTTGGACCTCCTAGTTGCACTCACCATGTCATAACCAATGAACCAAGCAATATTTCATGTAGAAGGAGAAAGGAACATGCTTGTTAAGTGGGTAAGAGTGAAGAGACATGTCTTTTCATGAGAAAGGTATAAATATGAGAAGTTGGAATAACTTCCATTTCTTTTCTTCTTCCTCTTCACTTCTCCCAACCGAAACCTCCACCATCCCTTCTCTTCTTTCCATTTTCGAAAACCCTAGGCAAGGGTTCTAACCCTAGGGCAAATTTAAGAAGGGAAGCCAAGTGATCTTGTCATCTACCAAGACCAAGGAATCTTAGAAAGAAGATTTGGGAGAAAAGATCTTTGCATACCCTCCAAGTGTAGGGTACCCTACAGTTTAAGAGAAGGTTAAATTCCAGCGCTAGGATGTAAGTATCCTCTCGCCTGCAGTGTAATCGCTTTCGGTTGATTGTATGTTTCCTTGTGGTTGTTTGGAAATGGGAGTTTCTCCCTTGTGACCATTCGGCCACCACCATGGAAGAAGGGTTTGGTTGCTTCTTGATGCATGAGGATATCCATAGGACCTTAGGGTATGGATGTATGTTGTTCTCCAAATTTTTGAGAGAACAAAAAGTAGGGTTTGGTACCCTACAAGTTTCGGCCACCCATGGTTGGAGGTCCAAGAGAAGTTTGTTTTGGGCAAACTTGATGCATACTAGTAACCCTAGGGACTTTATACTCATATGTGTTGTTTTCCAATTTCTGAGGAGACAAAATTAGGGTTGGGTACCCTATATGACTTTCGGCCAAGGGAGGAAAAAGTTAGGGCTTTGAGTTGCTTTCTACCCTATTATGTTTCTATGATTGGTATTGTAGATAAGATAATTGTGTAAATGATTGTGTGAAGTTGGATGTCAAAAATCTAGCCTAGCCTACTTTACAAGGTTTCGGCCAACCCTAGGGGAACTAGGGTTTAAGGGTGTATGATTTTCTTTATGATATATCCATGCTTAATAAGTATAGGTGAGGTGTTTGTAAGAATGCCCGAATGAATGCTTGATTGGAAAACCAAACTCCCTTACTTGTGTGTTTCGGCCAACCTTAATTCTAGGGTTGGGAAGTACCTAATGAGATCATGAAGCATGCTACTACATATGTGATGTGTGTATAATTTATGTGACCTATCTTGTTAGGTATAGAAGCATGACTTATAGCCCATGGGGCACTTTGATGATATGAACATGATGTGTTTGATAATATGCTTAAAAAGGGTTACTCTATTGAAACTGGGATCAAGAGCACCCGAATGCGTGGTGTGTCCCTAGGGGATCAAGAGCACCCGAATGCGTGGTGTGTCCCTTTGAGAAGTGATTAAGAGTACCCTTAGGCATATGCTTATATGAGTAATTGCATGATAAATTACTTTACTTTGGAAAGTTGTCTACCCGACTCGGAAGGGGGTCGTTAAACAAATCCAATGAGCATGTTAAGGTCATGGCATTGGTAGGACGGAAGGGTCCTGCTCTAATTAGATTGGTGGCTCGCTACCCCAATTTATTAGGGAACGCGCATGATGATGTGGTACGACAACTGGGCCCTGGATGATGATATGATATTTTGAAGTACTTACCATTATGGAACTGTTTTGAAAAACATATTCATTCTTATTGTGATGAAATCTTGTTCCGTAAAGTACTTAGAGATAAATTGATGTGATGTTTATGATGCTTGATGAGATGCTTATGATGCTTAATCTTGTTCTATCTTGATTATTGTGTACATGATATGATGTATTGATATGGATTTTGCGAGTAGGCCCGGATTCTTACTAAGCATGTTTTGCTTACTAGTTCCTGTTATTTTTCTTATGCTGCAGATAGCGGTAAGAAACACTCGAACTAAAGGAAGAGGCAGAGGGAAGATTGGAGGATGTGTGTGGTGATGGCTCGGGAAAGGATGAAAGATTCTATCTACCTTAGTTTATCTAGAATCTAAACTGCTTCCCATAATTACGATTGAAATTGTATTACTTTACTCTGAATATATGATGACTGTGACTACTCTACTGTTAGAGATATGGAACCTAGGTCATGTTAGATAATACTATTGTTAATGTCTAATTCCTATAGTATGCATGCCAGTAAAATGCTAGATGTTAATACTTCCGGTTGCTTATAAAAGCTTCTTTTGTATATGCTTCTTTTGCATGTGTCTAAGACTAGATAACTCTTGCTATATGCTTATTTGAGATTTCCTGCTATAGTGTGTTAAATGCTTTCCATATTAGGTTATAAATGCATGTAGATATAAATGAATTATTTGAACGGAAAAACCTTGCTTGGTAATTTAGTTTTCAATAAGCATGCTTATTACTAGTTCATGTATCGTAACTGTTTGGTTGGATATACATGTTTAACATGACTGGATGATATGAATGTATGGACCCGTAACCCCGCCTTTAGGGTAGATATAAGGTCGGGCGTTACATTACCAGGGTTAGCACCTGAAAGAGATATAGAATTTGCAATTGAGTTGATTCCTGGTACTAACCCCATTTCTAAGGCACCGTACCGTATGGCGCCGACGGAATTAAAAGAATTACAGGGACAGTTACAGGAGCTGCTTGACAAGGGACTCATCCGCCCTAGTCATTCTCCCTGGGGAGCTCCCGTACTGTTCGTGAAAAAGAAGGATGGGTCGATGCGAATGTGTATCGACTATCGGGCGTTGAACAACGTGACTATCAAAAACAGGTACCCTCTACCCAGGATAGATGACCTGTTCGATCAACTGAAGGGAGCCACGGTTTTCTCTAAGATTGACCTGAGATCTGGTTATCACCAAGTTAGGGTGAAAAAGGAGGATATACCGAAGATGACTTTCCGAACTAGATACGGACATTATGAGTTCGTAGTTATGTCATTTGGAGTTACCAATGCTCCAGCTATGTTTATGGACTTAATGAATCGGGTATTCTCGGCATTCCTCGACAGATTTGTGATCGTCTTTATCGATGATATCCTTATATATTCGAGAACTCCCGAAGAACATGCTGAACACCTGAGTATAGTGCTACAGATTCTTCAGAAGGAACAACTGTATGCTAAATTTTCCAAATGCGAGTTCTGGCTCGATCAAGTATCATTCTTGGGACATGTTATCTCCAAGGAAGGAGTAATGGTGGACCGAATTAAAAATCGAAGCTGTGAGTAACTGGACTAGACCCAAGAATGCCAGCGAAATCAGGAGTTTCCTCAGGCTAGCAGGCTATTACAAAAAATTCGTAGAGGACTTCTCTCGGATTGCAGCCCCGATGACTGTTGGGACCGGGTGCATGTCGACAAGGATACAAGTTCGTAAAATTTTAAATTTTTACGTGCAGCGGAAGAATTTGCATAAAAATAATTTCCTAAATTATTTTAACTTCATATCTAGCATGCAATCTTATGGTGTGTTGACATAATCATAAAATAAAACTTTGCGAAAAAGTAAACTAATTTACATTATACCTCTCGTAACTCGAAGTAAGGGACGAGATCCAACCGTAGAGTCCCTTGGAAGCTCCGCCTCTATTCGCGTCCACGCCGAGTTCTCTTCGGGATGACTTCGCAAAGTCACGAGTTTTGTGCCGACGAGAACTACTAGATCCTCGGAAGGCACAACTAAGAAGATCAAGACAAGAAAAGGAAACTAACCAACGAAGTAACGGAATCGAATTCCGAGAGAGAGGGAGATGTAATCCGCTTCTTCTTCTTCTTGGTTGGTCTCTTCTTCTCCTTGAAGCTCACGGCAACACCTTGCCTTGGTGTAGGTTGGGCGCCGGCCCTAATGGAGCTAGGGTGGCCGCCGGCCCTAATGGAAGGGAGGGGGAAGGAGGAGAGAAGAGAAGAGAGAGAGGGAGAGCTCTATTTCGATTATCAAAATCTTGGGAATCCAAGGCTTGCCTATGGTTCCTTATATAGTTGCTTCTCCCTTGCCAAGTCTCCTCTTAACAGAATTAACGGAACTAACGGAATTAGTTATCATAAGAAATTTATCCTATAAATTCTCTTATGAATTATTCCGTTTAAACCAAGTTTTATTATAACTAACTTTATAATAAAACTAATTAGTTATCATAAGAAAATTTATCCTATAAATTCTCTTATGAATTTTATTATAACTAACTTTATAATAAAACTAATTAATTATAATAAGAAATTTATCCTATAAATTCTCTTATGAATTATTCCGTTTAAACCAAGTTTTATTATAACTAACTTTATAATAAAACTAATTAGTTATCATAAGAAATTTATCCTATAAATTCTCTTATGAATTTTATTATAACTAACTTTATAATAAAACTAATTAATTATCATAAGAAATTTATCCTATAAATTCTCTTATGAATTATTCCGTTTAAACCAAGTTTTATTATAACTAACTTTATAATAAAACTAATTAATCTCTCCTTTTATTATGGAATAAATTTTATAAGAAATTTATAAACTTTCTTATTATGGAAAAATCAATTCATAATTGATTTTATAAAATTAAAATAAACTAATTCATGGATTATTTTAACTTCCATAAAAAGAATAAATTTCTATAAATTTATTTATATAAATTTCTTTATACAAATTTATTTATCCATAATTTATAAAAGAAATCGCGCTAGATTTGTTTTATTAATTAAACCAAAATTAATTGGTTTACTCCCTCTATTGTGGCCGGCCAACCAAGGAGGGTTGGCACCCTCTTTGGCCGGCCCAAACCGAGCCGAACCAACGCGAATTAAACTCATTTAATTCGCCCAAAAAGCCTTCAAAAGACTTAGCCATTTTTAGCTTCCATTGCGCCTCTGATTAACTCAGATTCGACTTATTTCTCTTGATCGGAAAATCCAATTTTTAACTCATTTTAAATCCCTCGGATTAGTCGTAGTGCGTGTGACTAAATAGGCTTTCGATTTATGTTGGCCGTCTATAATCAACAAATTATAGAACGATCATGAGTGGCACCTAGTAGTACATCATGACCCCCAATTAATCGAAAGATCAACGGTTTGACCTCAGAAGAAATTATTCTGAAACCCTTCAGCAGCTCTAATGAATCGTGCCCCATTCCCTTCACCATCTTATACCCACTTGGTTCAGGATACGGTCTATTTGTGTCAGTCCCCACTAGGCTGACTACGTCACACCTAGCCCAAGTAATGTCTTTCTCGTCCTTTGGATTTCTAATTACTCTCATGTATTTAAGAGGCTTGCACTCTTAACATGATATACTCTGGCCAGAGATTTTGAGTAACAATCCGACGATAGGCCTGGGTATACATCTCCTCGCAAGGAGTGGTGAATCCTTTGTAGGTTGTTCAAACATCTTCGGGCACTTCGGCTTATACCCAATCATCCTGGGTCCACACCTCCTTGGAGATGCTTGCTTAAGATATTAAAGTATAAGTCTCCATGACCAAGATGACTTGAACACCGCAAGTCAAAGATACATTGCACTTAAGCCGTAGTAAGAACTTCATTGACATATCTATATAGATTACCATATGAAGTCTTACAGCTAGTCACTCCAATGAACTAGTTCCCTTAACTAGCATCCATGTTTATCTCCGAACATCCCAATATCACCAGCCAGTGAGAATCAGCTGATTAGAGAATAACCCATGCTAGTCTCAACAGAATTGATAGTTTCCGTATTTATCAATTCATCGACTAGGGATATTTTCAATACTTCACATTTGCACATTCAGAGATAATCACTAGTTGTGATCCCATCAAAAATTCTCTTATGCTGTGAGTTGTATTGCGGACATTCAGTAGATGAGTTTAAGATCCCAATCAAATACACAAGCATGTATACTCAAATAGTGAATTATCATTTATTAAAATAAATATTTTACAATCATAAGGCGATTGCCTTAGGACACTTCTCTCATATCACTAACAATGACAACTCTTACAAAGAAAGACAAGAAATATGTATGGAGCGATAAATATGAGAAGAGCTTTACTGAATTGAAAAGGAGGCTGATGTAACACCCCAAATTTGTCAATGTAAAATCATGACAATGTATGAAAATGGTTATAATGAAATGATATAAATTTCATGCAATCCCATGCTATGAAATGTTATGCATGCATGAAATATTATATTCATGAAATATTATTATCATGAAATATTAGCATGAAATATTATATTCATGAATATGGAATATTAAAAATATTATGAAATAATATTTTTGGAATATTATGAAATATTCTGAATTCATAAAATATTATTCATATTATGAAATTTCATGATGGGCTTGGTTAATGGGATTTGATATGGATTAGTGCAAATGGTGATAAAAAGAAATGTAGAAGGGAGGAAGCAAGGATTGAACCTTGAACCTCCTAGTTGCACTCACCATGTCATAACCAATGAACCAAGCAATATATCATGTAGAAGGAATAAGGAACATGCTTGTTAAGTGGGTAAGGGTGAAGAGACATGTCTTTTCATGAGAAAAGTATAAATAAGGAAGTTGGAGTAACTTCCTTTTTCTTTCTTCTTCTTCCTTTTCTCTTCTCCACCGAAACCACCATCATCCCCTTCACTTCTTCCATTTTCGAAAATAGCATCCAAGGGTTCTAACCCTAGGGCAATTGCAAGGAGGGAAGCCCAAGTGTCTTTGCCTTCTACCAAGACCAAGGAGTCTTAGAGGAAAATTGGAAGAAAAAGGTTTTCATATACCCTTCAAGTGTAGGGTACCCTACGATTTAAAGAAGGTTAAAATCCAGCGCTAGGATGTAAGTGTTCTCTCGCCTGCAGTATAATTGCTATGAAATGTTTGTTTGTGTGTTTCTTTTGAAAAATCACAAGGACTTCCCTTGTGGATGTTTCGGCCACCCTAGGAGTGGGGGTCCAAGAGAAAGGTTTGATCCAACTTTGATGCATGGGAAGACTTTGAGACTTAGGGTATACATGTAGATGGATTTTCCTTCATGGTGTCAAGAACAAAAACCTAGGGTTTGCCTTGTGTGGGTTTCGGCCACTTCCTAAGGGATGGGCTTGGCAACTTTTCAATACATGGAAATAACCCTTAAGACTTAGGGTATACTCATATGTGATGTTTCCAAATTTTTGGAAGGACAAAATTAGGGTTTGGTACCCTACAAGGTTTCGGCCAAGGCCTAGGGAAAGGGGTTAGTGAGGGTTGAATTATCCTAGAATATATCCATGTTTAATGTATTGTAAGATAATGTACACAAGGTGTTTGTATGAATGTATGAGAGAATATTTAGTTCAAACCTTAATTTTCCCTATACTTAAGTTTCGGCCAACCCTAGAAGGACTAAGGTTTAGGGTTGTATAATTATCTCATGATGTGCTTTATGTTGCATGAATAATATGTGAAGGCTAAACTACCCTACGGGACATGATTATGTGTAGCAAAGTAATATGTATGAGCATGTATGAAATATGATGCATGTATGAACAAGTATGAAATATGATGTATAGATGAACATGTGTGAACTATGATGTATGTATGGACATGCATGAAATATGATATATATATGAGCATGCCTTATAGCCCATGGGGCACACTTATGAAATTGCATGTGATATGTTAAAATGCTTGAAGGGATACTCAAATAAGTATGGGATCAAGAGCACCCCTTATGTTGTATGGTGTGTCCCTACGGGATCATGAGCACCCTTGAAGAGTGGTGTGTCCCATAAGAGTGAATATGGAGTATTCCTTAGCATATATGTAAAAGCATGATAAGTATTTTACTTTTGAAGTTGTGTACCCGACTCGGAAGGGGGTCGTTAAACAAATCCGGGGTGCATGTTAACGTGGCTCCGGTAGGACGGAAGGGTCCTGCTCTAATGATTTGGTGGCTCGCTACCCCAAATTCATTAGGGAACGCGCAATAGTTCCGCGCGAAAGTTGGTACACAACAGGGCCCAATATGATATGGATGTATTTTTAAGTAATACCATTATGGAATTGTTTTGAAAACATTCATTGAAAGCATTTGTTATATGTGAAGAGTATGCTTATGGTACTTGATACTGTATGCTTAGAAACTTAGATGTTTAATATGCTTTGATGAACTTATACTCATGATTGATTATGTGTACATGTTATATTCTTTCGCACGGATTTTGCGAGTAGGACAGGATCCTTACTAAGCATTTTGCTTACTAGTTTATGTGTTGTCTTATGCTGCAGATAACACTTAAATGGAAGGAAGAGGCAGGAGGCTGAAGATGTGTGGGGTGGTGGCTCGGGAAGAAAGATTTCTATATCTACATAGTTATGCTTATGTTATAGTCCTTGACAATAAGCATTAGTGATTAGGATTGACATGGCATGATAGTGTTTACCTTGGAGGTCTCTTATACTTGATTATGTTGTGAGTTACATTACTAGTAATGTTATCATGTTATAGAATGACACTGGATAAATTTTGCAAGCATGCTTAGTACCTAGTTTCCTTGAGTCCTTGCATTGTTGTTTTAATGTCATGCTAGAAGATAGAAATAGAAGAAAAAAAATATATATATTACTATATGATTGAATGTACGTAACCCCGCCCCGAGAGTAGATATAAGGGCGGGCGTTACAAGTTGGTATCAGAGCAGGGTTCCCCTCCATCACACACACATCAAGCTTCCTCCTGCCGCTTCCAAGTATGAAATCCTAACTCGCTTATTTAATTCATGTACAGTAATGATAGAAATGGAGATGATTAATACTTGTATAACAAGTGATGATAGAATTAATGCTTATGTAGCAATTGCTGTCTGTATGATAGATATGGCTAGAAGGCGTAGTACTAGGGGTAACGAGACAGCACCCCCACCTGATCTGATGCAGGTGATCACTGAGCTGCAGCGC
The DNA here is from genome assembly GCA_024364735.1 of Boesenbergia rotunda. Lineage (NCBI taxonomy): Eukaryota > Viridiplantae > Streptophyta > Magnoliopsida > Zingiberales > Zingiberaceae > Boesenbergia > Boesenbergia rotunda. The sequence goes on from JAGFNQ010000898.1 coordinate 14,849, forward strand.
CAGGTCACTGAGCTGCAGCGCCAGGTCACTGAGCAGCAGCAGATGATAAACACTCTGATGACCCCGCAGACTAACACTGCCACCCCTGCGGGAAGTCAGAATGTCATAACCACTGAGCCTCCAACTGCACAGGCGCCCTCGGACACTACAGCCAGAGCAGTCCGACAGGAAGCCTATTTGATACAGTGGCAGCGACTGAAGCCGAATAAGTTCTCCGGTACCTGCGAGCCGTGGGACGCCCAGTCTTGGCTCAAAACAGTGGAAAGCACCGTGGAACTTCTTGACTGGCCGGAACACGAGAAGGTCAAGTGTGTCTCGTTCTGCCTCTCCGGCGATGCTCGGATGTGGTGAGAACGGGTGAAGGCGAGAAGAGAAGTGGACCAGATGAAATGGAAGGATTTTGAGTCGGAATTTCTGGAGGAGTTCTTCCATATGAGGGTGACCAACAGACATTTTGATGAGTTCACGGAATTTCGACAGGGGAATCTCTCTGTCAACGAGGCCGTCCAGAAATTTAATCGACTGGCACGATTATGTCCAGAGCTGGTCAGTACTGAAAAGGAAAGGGTCAGATTAATGCTAAGAATGCTCAGGCCCGACATCGCTCTGAGTGTAGCTGGTGGCGTGCATAGGCCACAGACTGCAGAGGAGTTAGTCAGCGGCGCCCTGAATGCTGAGCACTATCTGAAGAATATTAGCCAGCAGAGCCAACCCCTGCCTGCCAGCAAGAGTCAGAATCAGTCGGGAGGTCAAAAACCTCCGAATAGTAACCCCCACTGGAAAAAGAACCACAACGGAAAGAGAAAGCCATGGGAGAAATCTGCTAGTGGTTATTTAGGCAAGAAGCCTAAATATCCTCCTTGTGCCACCTGTGGGAAGATGCACCAAGGGACATGCTTATTGGGTGCCAGGAGATGTTTCACTTGCGGGAAGGAAGGACATTTCGCCAGAGAGTGTCCTACAGCCGCTAAGGCACCTCAGCAGCAGTATAGTCAGCACAAAGGTGCTCCTCCCCAACTTCACCATATGCAGGCTGCTATTGAGGGTACTCCTATTTATCAGGGGCGATTAGAAGCCCCGCCTGCTACAACAAACGCTCGAGTTTTCTCGCTTACCAAGGAAGACGTGGCGACTGCCTCTACCGTTGTCACAGGTCAGATAATTATTTACAGTCATCCTGCTACTGCATTATTTGACACTGGGGCAACGCATTCCTTTATTTCTATGCTATATGCCACGAGATATGATATGCCACTGCAAGAACTAGATTGCAAGTTTCTGACTACATTGCCCTCGGGAGAGGTGATGCCCTCTACCCAAATGCTGCGAGCCGCACCGATCAGCATCGCAGATAGGGAACTCTACTGCGATCTGATAGTGCTTAATATGGCCGATTATGATCTGATATTGGGCATGGATTTCTTGAATAAATACGGCGCTTCTATCGAGTGCCGTAAACGAAGAGTTATCTTCCGACCCGAGACGGGAATTCTCTTTGAATTTATCGGTGAGCCGAAGAAGAAGACTGGCAAATTCTTATCGGCTGTGAAAGCAAGGAAAATGTTAGAGAATGGATGTTCTGGATTTCTAGCTCATGTGGTGGATACTCGTCTTACAGAGGACCCGAAGCTAGAAGACGTCGAAGTCGTATGCAACTTTCCAGAGGTATTTCCTGACGACTTACCTGGGTTAGCACCTGAAAGAGATGTCGAATTTGCTATTGACTTGATTCCTGGTACTAACCCCATCTCGAAAGCACCATACCGGATGGCGCCGACTGAATTGAAAGAGTTGCAAGGACAGCTACAAGAGCTACTCGACAAGGGACTTATCCGCCCTAGTCATTCCCCCTGGGGAGCTCCCGTATTGTTCGTCAAAAAGAAGGACGGGTCGATGCGTATGTGTATCGACTATCGGGCATTAAACAATGTGACCGTAAAGAACAGGTACCCTTTACCCAGGATAGATGACCTGTTCGATCAGTTAAAGGGAGCTACGGTTTTCTCTAAGATCGATCTGAGGTCTGGTTATCACCAAGTCCGGGTGAAAAATGAGGATATACCCAAAACTGCTTTCCGGACGAGATACGGACATTATGAGTTCGTAGTGATGCCGTTTGGAGTTACTAATGCTCCGGCAATATTCATGGACCTTATGAATCGGATTTTCTCGGCATTTCTCGACAGATTTGTGATCGTCTTCATCGACGACATCCTTATTTATTCGAGGACTTCCGAAGAGCATGCAGAGCACCTGAGTATAGTATTACAGATTCTTCAGAAAGAACAACTGTATGCTAAATTTTCGAAATGTGAGTTCTGGCTGAATCAAGTGTCATTCTTGGGGCATATCATCTCCAAGGACGGAGTGATGGTCGACCCAATCAAAATTGAGGCCGTAAGTAACTGGTCCAGACCCAAGAATGCAAGCGAGGTCAGAAGTTTTCTGGGGCTAGCCGGATATTACAGAAAATTCGTAAAGAATTTCTCTCGGATTGCAGCTCCTATGACAGCTCTGACTAAGAAAGATAAGAAATATGTATGGACCGACGAATGTGAGAAGAGCTTCTCTGAACTGAAAAGGAGGCTGACTAGCGCTCCTATATTGACTCTTCCCGAAAGTGATACGGGTTTCGATATGTACAGCGACGCATCCAAACTTGGACTCGGAGCTGTGCTTATGCAAAATGGGAAGGTAATTGCCTATGCCTCTAGACAATTAAAGGAACATGAAAAGAATTATCCTACCCATGATTTGGAATTAGCAGCGGTGGTCTTTGCGCTGAAAACATGGAGGCATTATTTATATGGCACTCAGTGCAAGGTCTTTACTGATCACCAGAGTCTGCGGTATTTCTTCACCCAGAAAGACCTGAATATGCGACAACGCCGATGGCTCGAGTTGGTCAAGGACTACGACTGTGAGATCTTGTACCATCCGGGAAAAGCCAACAAGGTAGCAGATGCTCTCAGTAGAAAATCATGTGCTGCTTTAATATCCTTGTCGACCTTGTCACGACCCTTAGGGGAAGAAATTATGGATTTCGGAATCGAGATTATATCGGGACAGCTTTCTACTCTACAGATTGCGCCGACATTATTTGATGGTATTCTGGAGAAGCAGAATCTTGATCCGAGTCTTCGGAGAATCAGGCAAGAGATTCTTGAAGGCAAGGACGAGGGATTCCGGATTGCCGATAGCGGAGTCTTATATCTCCGGGATCGATTATGCGTTCCCGACAACTCCGACTTACGGACGAGGATACTCGAGGAAGCTCACGGCACACCTTATGCGATGCATCCTGGGTCTACCAAGATGTATCAAGATCTGAAGGGCAAATTTTGGTGGTCCGGAATGAAGAAAGATGTAGCCCATTATATCAGCATGTGTTTGACCTGCCAGAGGGTCAAAGCAGAACACCAGAGACCTGGGGGAGTTCTGCAGCCTCTACCTATTCCCGAGTGGAAATGGGAGGACATATCTATGGATTTCATATCAGGGCTACCTCGGACTACGAATGGATATGATAGTATATGGGTTATTGTGGACCGACTGACCAAGTCCGCACATTTTCTGGCTATCAGGATGACTTACTCGGTTGAGCAGCTGGCTCAACTGTACGTCAAGGAGATTGTCCGACTACACGGGATTCCCAAGACCATTGTCTCTGATCGAGATGGTCGATTTACTTCTGATTTTTGGGGACACGTGCAGAAGGCCCTTGGTACGAAGCTGAAGTTCAGTACAGCCTTTCACCCCCAGACTGACGGGCAGACTGAACGAGTAAACCAGATACTAGAAGATATGTTACGAGCTTGCGCCTTGGACTTCAAGGGAAGCTGGTGTCGATACCTGAGCCTGGCAGAGTTTGCTTATAACAACAGTTATCAGGCTACTATCGGGATGGCACCGTACGAAGCACTGTACAGAAGAAAATGTAGATCTCCTTTATGCTGGCATGAGAGTGGTGAAAAGAGGGAAATGGGACTCCAAATCGAAATTATTGATGAAACCACTCAGGCTATAAAGAAAATCCGCCAGAGGATAGAGACTGCTCAGAGTCGGCAAAAGAGCTACGCTGATAAACGACGTCGACCACTTGAGTTCGAGGTTGGGGATTCGGTATTTCTGAAAGTAGCCCCTATGAAAGGGGTGATGAGATTCGGAAAGAAGGGGAAACTGAGTCCACGATACGTGGGACCCTACCAGATTTTGAGACGAGTAGGCAAGGTGGCCTACGAACTGGAATTACCGCCAGAAATGGCGGCTATCCACAACGTCTTCCATGTGTCGATGCTCAAGAAGTGTATCGCTGATGCGATTCAAATGATAGAACCCCCACCAGTGCAAGAACAGGAGAGCCTTAGTTCCGAACGCCGGCCGATCCAGATCCTCGATCGGGAAGTTAAAAGGCTAAGGAACAAGGAAATACCCTTAGTGAAAGTTCTGTGGCGGAACAAGCAGTTCGAAGAAGCCACCTGGGAACAGGAAGATACGATGCGATCAAAGTACCCGGAACTGTTTTAAGTTCGGGACGAACTTTCTATAAGAGGGGGAGGATTGTAACACCCCAAATTTGTCAATGTAAAATCATGACAATGTATGAAAATGGTTATAATGAAATGATATAAATTTCATGCAATCCCATGCTATGAAATGTTATGCATGCATGAAATATTATATTCATGAAATATTATTATCATGAAATATTAGCATGAAATATTATATTCATGAATATGGAATATTAAAAATATTATGAAATAATATTTTTGGAATATTATGAAATATTCTGAATTCATAAAATATTATTCATATTATGAAATTTCATGATGGGCTTGGTTAATGGGATTTGATATGGATTAGTGCAAATGGTGATAAAAAGAAATGTAGAAGGGAGGAAGCAAGGATTGAACCTTGAACCTCCTAGTTGCACTCACCATGTCATAACCAATGAACAAGCAATATTTCATGTAGAAGGAATAAGGAACATGCTTGTTAAGTGGGTAAGGGTGAAGAGACATGTCTTTTCATGAGAAAGTATAAATAAGGAAGTTGGAGTAACTTCCTTTTTCTTTCGTCTTCTTCCTTTTCTCTTCTCCACCGAAACCACCATCATCCCCTTCACTTCTTCCATTTTCGAAAATAGCATCCAAGGGTTCTAACCCTAGGGCAATTGCAAGGAGGGAAGCCCAAGTGTCTTTGCCTTCTACCAAGACCAAGGAGTCTTAGAGGAAAATTGGAAGAAAAAGGTTTTCATATACCCTTCAAGTGTAGGGTACCCTACGATTTAAAGAAGGTTAAAATCCAGCGCTAGGATGTAAGTGTTCTCTCGCCTGCAGTATAATTGCTATGAAATGTTTGTTTGTGTGTTTCTTTTGAAAAATCACAAGGACTTCCCTTGTGGATGTTTCGGCCACCCTAGGAGTGGGGGTCCAAGAGAAAGGTTTGATCCAACTTTGATGCATGGGAAGACTTTGAGACTTAGGGTATACATGTAGATGGATTTTCCTTCATGGTGTCAAGAACAAAAACCTAGGGTTTGCCTTGTGTGGGTTTCGGCCACTTCCTAAGGGATGGGCTTGGCAACTTTTCAATACATGGAAATAACCCTTAAGACTTAGGGTATACTCATATGTGATGTTTTCAAATTTTTGGAAGGACAAAATTAGGGTTTGGTACCCTACAAGGTTTCGGCCAAGGCCTAGGGAAAGGGGTTAGTGAGGGTGAATTATCCTAGAATATATCCATGTTTAATGTATTGTAAGATAATGTACACAAGGTGTTTGTATGAATGTATGAGAGAATATTTAGTTCAAACCTTAATTTTCCCTATACTTAAGTTTCGGCCAACCCTAGAAGGACTAAGGTTTAGGGTTGTATAATTATCTCATGATGTGCTTTATGTTGCATGAATAATATGTGAAGGCTAAACTACCCTACGGGACATGATTATGTGTAGCAAAGTAATATGTATGAGCATGTATGAAATATGATGCATGTATGAACAAGTATGAAATATGATGTATAGATGAACATGTGTGAACTATGATGTATGTATGGACATGCATGAAATATGATATATATATGAGCATGCCTTATAGCCCATGGGGCACACTTATGAAATTGCATGTGATATGTTAAAATGCTTGAAGGGATACTCAAATAAGTATGGGATCAAGAGCACCCCTTATGTTGTGTGGTGTGTCCCTACGGGATCATGAGCACCCTTGAAGAGAGTGTGTGTGTCCCATAAGAGTGAATATGGAGTATTCCTTAGCATATATGTAAAAGCATGATAAGTATTTTACTTTTGAAGTTGTGTACCCGACTCGGAAGGGGGTCGTTAAACAAATCCG
>JAGFNQ010000898.1:50820-88142 GCA_024364735.1 Boesenbergia rotunda
GAGAATCAGGCAAGAGATTCTTGAAGGCAAGGACGAGGGATTCCGGATTTCCGATAGCGGAGTCTTATATCTCCGGGATCGATTATGCGTTCCCGACGACTCCGACTTACGGACGAGGATACTCGAGGAAGCTCACGGCACACCTTATGCGATGCATCCTGGGTCTACCAAGATGTATCAAGATCTGAAGGGCAAATTTTGGTGGTCCGGCATGAAGAAAGATGTAGCCCATTATATTAGCATGTGTTTGACCTGCCAGAGGGTCAAAGCAGAACACCAGAGACCTGGGGGAGTTCTGCAGCCTCTACCTATTCCCGAGTGGAAATGGGAGGACATATCTATGGATTTCATATCAGGGCTGCCTCGGACTACGAATGGATATGATAGTATATGGGTTATTGTGGACCGACTGACCAAGTCCGCGCATTTTCTGGCTATCAGGATGACTTATTCAGTTGAGCAGCTGGCTCAACTGTACGTCAAGGAGATTGTCCGACTACACGGGATTCCCAAGACCATCGTCTCTGACCGAGATGGTCGATTTACTTCTGATTTTTGGGGGACACGTGCAGAAGGCCCTTGGTACGAAGCTGAAGTTCAGTACAGCCTTTCACCCCCAGACTGACGGGCAGACTGAACGAGTAAAACCAGATACTAGAAGATATGTTACGAGCTTGCGCCTTGGACTTCAAGGGAAGCTGGTGTCGATACCTGAGCCTGGCAGAGTTTGCTTATAACAACAGTTATCAGGCTACTATCGGGATGGCACCGTACGAAGCACTGTACGGAAGAAAATGCAGATCTCCTTTATGCTGGCATGAGAGTGGTGAAAAGAGGGAAATGGGACTCCAAACCGAAATTATTGATGAAACCACTCAGGCTATAAAGAAAATCCGCCAAAGGATAGAGACTGCTCAGAGTCGGCAAAAGAGCTACGCTGATAAACGACGTCGACCACTTGAGTTCGAGGTTGGGGATTCGGTATTTCTGAAAGTAGCCCCTATGAAAGGGGTGATGAGATTCGGAAAGAAGGGGAAACTGAGTCCACGATACGTGGGACCCTACCAGATTTTGAGACGAGTAGGCAAGGTGGCCTACGAACTGGAATTACCGCCAGAAATGGCGGCTATCCACAACGTCTTCCATGTGTCGATGCTCAAGAAGTGTATCCCTGATGCAATTCAAATGATAGAACCCCCACCAGTGCAAGAACAGGAGAGCCTTAGTTCCGAACGTCGGCCGATCCAGATCCTCGATCGGGAAGTTAAAAGGCTAAGGAACAAGGAAATACCCTTAGTGAAAGTTCTGTGGCGGAACAAGCAGTTCGAAGAAGCCACCTGGGAACAGGAAGATACGATGCGATCAAAGTACCCGGAACTATTTTAAGTTCGGGACGAACTTTCTATAAGAGGGGGAGGATTGTAACACCCCAAATTTGTCAATGTAAAATCATGACAATGTATGAAAATGGTTATAATGAAATGATATAAATTTCATGCAATCCCATGCTATGAAATGTTATGCATGCATGAAATATTATATTCATGAAATATTATTATCATGAAATATTAGCATGAAATATTATATTCATGAATATGGAATATTAAAAATATTATGAAATAATATTTTTGGAATATTATGAAATATTCTGAATTCATAAAATATTATTCATATTATGAAATTTCATGATGGGCTTGGTTAATGGGATTTGATATGGATTAGTGCAAATGGTGATAAAAAGAAATGTAGAAGGGAGGAAGCAAGGATTGAACCTTGAACCTCCTAGTTGCACTCACCATGTCATAACCAATGAACCAAGCAATATTTCATGTAGAAGGAATAAGGAACATGCTTGTTAAGTGGGTAAGGGTGAAGAGACATGTCTTTTCATGAGAAAAGTATAAATAAGGAAGTTGGAGTAACTTCCTTTTTCTTTCTTCTTCTTCCTTTTCTCTTCTCCACCGAAACCACCATCATCCCCTTCACTTCTTCCATTTTCGAAAATAGCATCCAAGGGTTCTAACCCTAGGGCAATTGCAAGGAGGGAAGCCCAAGTGTCTTTGCCTTCTACCAAGACCAAGGAGTCTTAGAGGAAAATTGGAAGAAAAAGGTTTTCATATACCCTTCAAGTGTAGGGTACCCTACGATTTAAAGAAGGTTAAAATCCAGCGCTAGGATGTAAGTGTTCTCTCGCCTGCAGTATAATTGCTATGAAATGTTTGTTGTGTGTTTCTTTTGAAAAATCACAAGGACTTCCCTTGTGGATGTTTCGGCCACCCTAGGAGTGGGGGTCCAAGAGAAAGGTTTGATCCAACTTTGATGCATGGGAAGACTTTGAGACTTAGGGTATACATGTAGATGGATTTTCCTTCATGGTGTCAAGAACAAAAACCTAGGGTTTGCCTTGTGTGGGTTTCGGCCACTTCCTAAGGGATGGGCTTGGCAACTTTTCAATACATGGAAATAACCCTTAAGACTTAGGGTATACTCATATGTGATGTTTCCAAATTTTTGGAAGGACAAAATTAGGGTTTGGTACCCTACAAGGTTTCGGCCAAGGCCTAGGGAAAGGGGTTAGTGAGGGTTGAATTATCCTAGAATATATCCATGTTTAATGTATTGTAAGATAATGTACACAAGGTGTTTGTATGAATGTATGAGAGAATATTTAGTTCAAACCTTAATTTTCCCTATACTTAAGTTTCGGCCAACCCTAGAAGGACTAAGGTTTAGGGTTGTATAATTATCTCATGATGTGCTTTATGTTGCATGAATAATATGTGAAGGCTAAACTACCCTACGGGACATGATTATGTGTAGCAAAGTAATATGTATGAGCATGTATGAAATATGATGCATGTATGAACAAGTATGAAATATGATGTATAGATGAACATGTGTGAACTATGATGTATGTATGGACATGCATGAAATATGATATATATATGAGCATGCCTTATAGCCCATGGGGCACACTTATGAAATTGCATGTGATATGTTAAAATGCTTGAAGGGATACTCAAATAAGTATGGGATCAAGAGCACCCCTTATGTTGTGTGGTGTGTCCCTACGGGATCATGAGCACCCTTGAAGAGTGGTGTGTCCCATAAGAGTGAATATGGAGTATTCCTTAGCATATATGTAAAAGCATGATAAGTATTTTACTTTTGAAGTTGTGTACCCGACTCGGAAGGGGGTCGTTAAACAAATCCGGGGTGCATGTTAACGTGGCTCCGGTAGGACGGAAGGGTCCTGCTCTAATGATTTGGTGGCTCGCTACCCCAAATTCATTAGGGAACGCGCAATAGTTCCGCGCGAAAGTTGGTACACAACAAGGCCCAATATGATATGGATGTATTTTTAAGTAATACCATTACGGAATTGTTTTGAAAACATTCATTGAAAGCATTTGTTATATGTGAAGAGTATGCTTATGGTACTTGATACTGTATGCTTAGAAACTTAGATGTTTAATATGCTTTGATGAACTTATACTCATGATTGATTATGTGTACATGTTATATTCTTTCGCACGGATTTTGCGAGTAGGATAGGATCCTTACTAAGCATTTTGCTTACTAGTTTATGTGTTGTCTTATGCTGCAGATAACACTTAAATGGAAGGAAGAGGCAGGAGGCTGAAGATGTGTGGGGTGGTGGCTCGGGAAGAAAGATTTCTATATCTACATAGTTATGCTTATGTTATAGTCCTTGACAATAAGCATTAGTGATTAGGATTGACATGGCATGATAGTGTTTACCTTGGAGGTCTCTTATACTTGATTATGTTTTGAGTTACATTACTAGTAATGTTATCATGTTATAGAATGACACTGGATAAATTTTGCAAGCATGCTTAGTACCTAGTTTCCTTGAGTCCTTGCATTGTTGTTTTAATGTCATGCTAGAAGATAGAAATAGAAGAAAAAAAAATATATATATTACTATATGATTGAATGTACGTAACCCCGCCCCGAGAGTAGATATAAGGGCGGGCGTTACAAATCAAAACTTTATCCTTTATTCAAATAGACTTTTTAAGCTTTCAAAGTTTTTTTCTAACTTCTAAGCTTTCAAAATTTGTCTAACTTCGAAGCTTTTCAAAATGTTTCTAACCTCTAAGTTTTCTAACTTCTATGCTTTGAAAACCTTCTAAGAACTTTAGAGACTTAAGTTTTAAATCATACTAAAGTACTTTAAACTTAAAGTTTTCAAAACTATCTAAGTACTTTAACTTAAGGCTTCAAAAGTTCTCAAACTTACTTTTTCAAAAAATTTTAAGCTTTCAAAATTCCTCTAAGTATTTAAACTAAAGTTTAATTTTTGTATAAATTTTCCAAAAGTACACAACCAAAATTATTTTTGGAAAATTGGACTCTAAAAGTTTTCTGTTAAAAAGTATAAGGAAAATCCATCTTTAGACTTAAAACTTATTTTCAAAAAACCCCACGAATTCTTGAAAAAATCTAGGGGAAGATTCCTTCCAGGGGGAGGGAACTAAATCTACTATGATTAACTTAACTTTTTGAATCAGGTTGCCATAAATCAAAAAGGGGGAGATTGTTGGTGCAGAAAGCACCCAAGTCAAACCTGAGTTTTGATAATGGCAATAGGGCTCAAAAGTTAAATCTTACTTGTTATCTAACATACTACTCTAGTGTGCAGGGTAAAAAGTCCTAGCGAAGGAATGCTAGGCACTGGCGAAGGAATATCAGGTCACAAAGCCCTAGCGAAGGACTGCTAGGCACTGGTGAAGGAATGCCAGGGTACTGAAGCCCTAGCGAAGGACTGCTAGGCGCCAGGCGAAGGACAGCTTGGTATCCAAGACCTGGCGAAGGACCGCTAGGCAAAAGTCCAATCAGAGGAGCGGTTGGCATCAGGTACATTCTCCCGAGAGGAGTAGGTGAGGACGCGTTCCCCGTCGAGGGAACAGTAGGCATCGGTTCGACCTAGGGTTCCATTTTGGAGACCCAAAGTCAGAACCAAGATAGCTAAGGCTGTATAAAACTAACAACTTACTGCTTTATATTGTTTTTGGACTAACCCTGGATGCAGGACCAAAGGAACAAGTGTCTGCAGCTCAGAGAGCCTCAAAGGAGTGAGGCAGCAGCTGAGAAGGGCGCCCTGAGTCTCCAGGGCGCCCCCAAGGTGAACATGAAACAAATGAAGCAAAAAGGAGCTTCGGCTGAATACTAGCCAGGGCGCCCCCAGCACCCAGGGCACCCTCAGCGCCCAGGGCGCCCCCAGCACCCAGGGCGCCCCGCGCCTGAAGCCAGTGCTGAGGATAAGCCTCATCCAGCCGATACTCCCGCTGACAAGGTCAGCCAGGGCGCCCTCAGCTTCCAGGGCGCCCCCGTCAAAGCATTATCCCGACTTTGAAGGGATAACTCGCTGACCGCGAGAAGAGGGGATCACAGGCCACGTGGAGGGCGCCCCCGTGCTCCAAGGCGCCCTCAGAACCCTGTAAAAGGCCCTCGACCCCCCAAGCTTCAACACAACCACTTCCAACGTTGTTACGTTCTTCTGCTCCTGCGCTTCTCCCCAGAAACCTTCCAACTCGACACGAAAGCGCCGACGACGTCCCTCTGCTCCGAGATAAATTTTCTACACCGGACGTCGGTAACGAAGAACTGTTTTCTTTCAGTTTACTATATTACTATTGTAATCAATCTTTGTAAACTGTTTTTGCGCCTCATATAGAATTGCCTAAAGTAAACAGTCAACGACCGTGGGCCTTGGAGTAGGAGTCGACCTAGGCTCCGAACCAAGTAAAATCACCTGTGTTCGTGTGTTGTGTTTTAATTTCTGCTATGCAATTTCTCTATCTCTAAATCCGAACGATTTACGATATTCACCCCACTCTATCGTATTCTCTCGATCCAACAATATATATTAGGTGTTTATAATCATTTGTGTGAAATCAAAGTCCTCGAATCACTTTTCTCCTCACTCACTTCCCTAGCTCACCTCTCTTCTTTGCCACTCCTCAATTCTCTCTTTCTCATCTCTCTCAACTCTCTCTCATTGTCCCAAGCTTATTCATGACTTTAACCACACTTAAATTTCTAGATAACCTATTTTCTATTCTGACTAGTACTAGATTTACAATCCTAGTGGGATCGATATCTTTTTATTACTTGACAACATTGCGTATACTTGCGGAATTATCACATAAAGTTTTTAACATCGTTGTAGGGGACTATCCAATTGATATTAGTTGGATACCAATGTGGTTAATCTTTGTAAAATACCGTATATATATATATATATATATATATATATATATATACACACACACACACACACACCATAAATAAGAGTTTAAAAATAGAAATAACCTTATGAAAAATTTTGGAATAATTTTTAAAAATTTTTGAAAATATTTGCAGGAATAAAGAGGCGCAAAATAGACTAGTTCCGAATTATCTGAGGAATAGTTTAACTTTTTGAAATTTATTATATATATATTATATATATATAATATTATAATAATATATATATATATATATATATATAAAGTATATATAAAGCTATTCTTTTTCTCTTCCACTCTCCCGTGCCAAGCCCTAAAACCATCGCCGACTTCTCTCCCTCTTCAACTCTCAGCCTTCACAGGCATAGCTGAGATGGTAAGGGGTTGGTAGATTTCCTTAGGTTCGAGCAATGGGGCTAGTGGGACGTAAATCCCCGCACCCTGTGTAAAAAGTCTCTCCATCCAACCTCTTGCCTTCTCAGTTACCGTGATTTACCTCCTCCGTGTTGGTCCTGGGGTGGGCTGGCGAGGGCGTTGGGGGCAAGCGTTTTGCCTTTTGCCACTTGTCGATCCCATCTTATTCCTCCTCTTCCCCTCCCCTTCTTGCAATCACACCGATGAGCTGATGGTGTCTCCCCAAGCGTGAACTTCCAGCTTCCCTCGCCGATCGCCCTCTCAATCGCCCCACGATCCGCCACTTCTTCTCCCTCGCCGGATCCATTGTGCCGCTACTCTTCTTCTTTCTTGAGGTGCAATCGCATCACCCGACCACTTGAGCTCAGGTTAGTGAGCTGCCTCCCTTAGTCATCTCTCTCTGCGACCTCGTGGTCGCTCAGCATGGCCGCCCACCATGAATACATGTTGACGCCACTGGCTCCCCTCCGGCCACGAGCAAGGGGCCATCGATTTTCATGTGTACCATTGCTCTTGTGTTTCCCCTCGATCTGTTGCAGACGCCATTTGTCGGGAGCCATCAACCCCAAAGGAAGGTTAGATTTCGGGACTAATCTTAAATAGATTTGTTGTTGGATTGTGAACTAGGAGTGAGTTATGTTTTGGTTTTTGTACAACTTTAGGTATTGGTCTCAGATTGGATTAGATTTTGTATCAATCTGAGTTGTGGGGATATGATCAATAGATGTATGGTTGTAGTTCTGTTTTAGATTGTTATGTTCTACCATGAGTTTTGCTGGGTAGTTTGTTATTAGATCAAATCTCAAGTGGTAGCGATAGTTAACAAGCTATGATTGTTGTGGATGACGTTGTTTGTTTTGTTCTTGCAGTCAGTATCATAGCATCTTGAATAGGTGTTTGATTTGAATTGTAGCAAGGCCATTGGTGGAGATTAATTGAGTTGTAGTTGTGAAACACCTTTGTTTTCAGGAGTGGGTTGTAAGTGTAGTTTAATTCTTTTAATTGTGTAGCGTGGTTATCGTGAGTTTACCTAGATGTGGTATGATGAGATTTGGTGGTTTTGATCTTATAATCCTTGGAATTAGATGTTAGCTTATGAATATGGTGTTGATGATAATATTAGGTGTTATGGATTAACTTGGGATAATAGGCCAGAGGATTAGGTTGTTGATCGGTATCTTCTTAAGTTAGGTTTAATCCTAACTATATTTAGTAGCTAGTTTAGTTAATTTATTAATTGTGTAAATAGCTAAACTGTATCATTGACACAGAACATTGATTGATTCGATTCAGACGGTTGGTCATGGAGGTTATATCTTATACACACGCCATTGATGAGGCAGGTACTTCTTACTTGATTCTAGTAAATTCGTTTACCTTGAATGCATGGTTGTTTCATTTTCTGAGTAGGATTGCTTTATCTTAAATCTATTTGTCTTGTTTTTTTTGTTTGATACTTATTCTTGCTTGACATTTGAGTAATGATTCAAAATGTTCAGTTATACATTCTCATCTCTTGGCTTCTAATCTAAAGGATACCGTGTGTACGCATGTACTATAGAATAATCATTTGACCTATCTAGGGTTTAGTTGGCATTAGATAAATCCTACCCAGTAGATTAATGCATGTTTATTTACTTTGGTGTTATTTGTGTTTTTGTATAGTATTGATGCATGGTTTTGGTTTGATTAAGGTTGTGCATATTAGTGACATGCATCATAGCATTGTTTGCAGGCCGACGACCACTGACTCCCTTGTGGTTGAGACGGGTCGTCAGGTATATTTTCCTGTTGTGCCACACTCTGTTGGAGTTGTATGCAAACAGTTGATACTCCCCAGGTGTTTGGAGTCCCCATAGATATTTCGAGGGTTTAAGCCATAGGTGTTACGACTTTTCATTCAGGGCCACAGGTAGTGTGGTGTATTTGCATAGCTCCAGGTTTTGGCGCTTGTATCTTGCCCACTCAACCTACCCAATGTAACGGTGGTTGGTGTGTGTACAGTGCAGGTCATGACATCATGCACATATTATGCATTATGCATTATGCATTTACATGTGTTTGTTGCACTTGTTTAAGCTATGATTGTTACATTGGATTGACATGCATATATGATTATGATTTGCATTTATTATATGATCTGGATCTATTCGATAGTCTTAGCGGTTTATTGAGGTATTAGGGGGATTTTTGATCATGCCCTTACATGTTACATTAGTTTTTAGGTATGTTTTATTCGTACAGTTGCATTCGGTTTATATTCTTTATTTCAGAGACTGTATACCCTTGTTTGTATATGTTTGTTTTACTCTTTTTATATACCATGCATTTATCTATTCTTATACCCGCATAGTTCCACCCAGAACTCACCAACCCTCGTCCCTCTTTTTGTTTCAAGTAGTCGATAGCTGTGTCTCGTGCCGCCAGGAGAGGATCCAGTTGCCAGTCTCCCCGTCTGAATATTATTTTTATTTGACTTCGTACTCTTGTGTTATTCTTATCGTATTTGTGTCTCCTTGGTTGTGTTATCATTTCGGATGGTATTTAGCTTTTCGTTAGACGTGTATTCAATTGCTTCTACTAAATTTTTGAATCATTGCATTCTAGTTTACGGAGGTTATTTATTATGTTTATCATGCAAATTATTTAACTGCGTAGTTGTGTCTATGTGGATGTCAGTCGAGTGTGACTGTGCTTTATTTGTGTTGAGATGTATGTATATATAAGTTTCAGATTATCTAGCGTACAGGGGAGGTGTTGCCCGATTTTCAAGATAACACAAGCCTCTAGGGGCGTGACAATCTAGATTTCTTTACTTCTTCTCTTTTTCTACATTTTCTTTTCACTTTTTTTTTGATAAGCAAATGGATGTTCAAATTTAATTGTTCAATCAATTTGATGCTATGAATTTTTCTAACTTCTATTGTGAGCTTTGTGGTGTAGATTGACATGATACATGCTTGCCCAATGATTTTAGACTCTGTATATTAAGTGTATGGGGAAAAATGGAGAATCTTCCCTAATTACCTTAAGAGGTCACAATAACTATATTGTGAGATTTGTGAAGCAACATAACATACAATCGACATATGTAATAGATTTCACAACTTACAAATTACGTAGGACAATTTCATTTCAACTCAAAACAAATTGAATGAAGAGGTCAAAGTCATTGAGACGTTACTTGAAGAAGGGAATTTATTTGCATCTGCTGATGTTGCCACATTAGAGATGGATAGGATTCTCAACCTTTAGATATTCCGAAAGAGTTCTTCTCAGCTACAAGAAGCGAAGAGTGGGAAACCACTCAGAAATCACATGAAGTGGGACTTGAGGAATATGAGGTTGAGACATTGACAAAGAAGAGCATTATGTTAATTCAAATATCTCCAAATCTCAAAGATCCAGAAGATCCTCCCCTGCCCACATCTGAAATCATGTTTGATGTTTTACTTTCTTTAATAATTGGTGATGGTAAAATTTTATTTGATGTATCTAAAACTACTAACCAATTATTTTTCGAGCATGTTGATGTCAGGATAGGTTTTTCACAGCGATTATATAGACGACTTCCTGGCAAGCTTTTGAAGGAGAGCATATTTGATGAGAGGTCAAGAACTCTTGCTAAGAAAGTCTAGAGATATCTTACCTCGACAAGTACAAAATTTAGAGGAACCAAATAAGGGGTCGAGCTTATAACCGTAAACAAGTGTTTCTTGGGAGGCAACCTAAGTTTTCTCCTTCCATTCGTTTAAATTTTACTTTTGTTTCATAGTGTTAACCTTTTTTTGTCAATTAAATTTTACCTCTAACTAGACATTATAAACTTTGATCATCCACCTAGGATATCAATTAATGTCAATGTCCTTAATTTTAATATAAATTGAACTATGCATGATAATGACTATGACATGCATCACATGAATATTTTCAAAAGTAAAATATTTATTATAATTAAATGATGCATGTATGACATGACAAATGATATTTTTGTAATAAAATATGAATGATGAATTAGATGTCATGGCATGTGATAGGGCATATGAATCATGGCATAATAATATAAAAGAAAATACCTAGATTTTCTATCTAAGTATCAATAACTCATCGCTAAGCTATTGATAATCCTAATTTTTGCCCCTAATTTTTCTGAGATAATGTCAAAACTCCCAACTTGGCATATCTTTGGATTCTAACCTAGTTGTACCATCTTTATCAAGTTCAATTTTTCAAAAATATAGTTTGACACAATTTTACTCCTCAAGAGTAAACAAATGACTTCTTCATTTTCAAGGGTAGTAAGTCCTTGAAAATGTCCCAAAGTGCCAACTTAATCAAGGTTGGGTTAAATACCCTTCCACTTTGAGTTGACACACCCTAGACCTATCTAGGGTATGCCAAACACACTCTTAGGAACCCAAAACCTATTGGTGCTCCTTGCGTGTTCTAGGTATTCACTAGGGATAACTTCCCTTGATACCTTCCTAATGACTTTTCTAGGCTTCTCTGAAGCCTTAGTCATGTTGATCTTGTTTTGATCAACTCTAGGGATGACTTCCCTTGTGACCATGACTTGACTCCTATATCTAGATTGAGTTCCATACCTATATGGAACTCTATAGTAAGATGGACCATCATTCTTGGCTTTACGTTTGTATCCCAAACCTTTCTTGCCCCTAGAGGATACTTGATTTCCTAAATTTAGGTTTTGATCCTTAGATCTCTTAAGATGATTTTCTATTCTCTTGAGGAATTTTTCTAATTTCTCAAGTTTTGACCTCAAAACTTGATTTTCAATCATTACTTCATCAAAGCTTGGTTTTCTAGTATAGCCTTGGAAATTTTCCTTCTTAGCTTTGGATTTGTTAGGTCTACCATGGAATGTTCTAACTTATTCCCTATCCTTAGATATGGTAGTCCTAGCATGGAAGACTCTATAGTTCTTCTTAGTTTTTTCATGCCTCTTATTTTCATGATAAATGACATTAAAATGGTAAAAATGATTTTTAGCATGCATTTTATCATGATGAAAATAAGTATCATTACCTAATGGTACATTAGAGTTACTCTTGAAGGTTCTCCATTGATTTGAGCTCCTCCTCTTGGCTTTGGTCGGATCCTTCCCCTTTGGACATTGATTTTGATAATGTCCTCTTTGATTACATGAGAAGTACACAATGTGCTTCTTATCCTTCCGTACCTCGGGGCCGACATCCTTTGGCTTCTCCTTAGTCTTGGGTGTCACTTGCACCGTCTTTTTGATCAATTTGGGGTACTTACTCTTGTAGTGTTCTCTTTCCCTACACTCAAAGCAAATGATATGATTTTTATTTTAATAAATTGAAATTTCTATTCCTTTGCTTGTAGGGGTGGCACATAACTCTTCACTCAACCCTAACTTGTGTGCATAAGTCTAGGGTTTCCTTGCCTAACCCTGGTCAATCGTGACCTATTAGGACTTCCTCACCAATTCTCCGATCAAACCTCTGACCGACTTGGATTTTCCCTTACCTAGATCTTAACTAGGACTTAACCTAGTTCCCAACCAGGTTTGTCTAACCCTCGAGTTAGGTCTAGTCTCTCGGTAGACTTCCACCTTGCCAACATATGATCTGTTGGTGCAAGTTGCATCAATGATGTTCTCCTTTAAGTGTTTTAATGTTTGACAATACACTTAAGTCAGTGATACATTGAACAGACAAAGGGGAGCAATGGAAAAGTAACCTAAGTTGAAGAAAAGTCCTAGTTAACCTAGGAACTAAGACCTGGTGAGTGAAGCTAGGCACTAAGACCTAGCGAAGGGCTGCTAGGTATCGAAACCCTAAGACCTAGCGAAGGGCTGCTAGGTATCGAAACCCTAAGACCTAGCGAAGGGCTGCTGGGCACCTAGCGAAGGGCTGCTAGGTATAGAAACCCTAAGACCTGGCGAAGGGCTGCTGGGCACCTAGCGAAGGGCTGCTAGGAGTCGAAGACCTAGCGAAGGGCTGCTAGGCACCTAGCGAAGGGTTGCTAGGCATAGAAGACCTAGCGAAGGGCTGCTAGGCACCTGGCGAAGGACTGCTAGGCAATGAAGTCTTGGTCCAAGGGACTGAGCAACTTAGCTGAGTGATGACTAAGGACTGGAGTAGAGATGGGTCAGGGTTTGGGCGTCTCGAGGTCCGGAGGTATCGGAAGCTAAACAAAACTCCACCCGAAGGGCTGGGTGGCAATCGTCTCCTGAAAGGAGTAGGTGAAGGGCAAGTTCTCGGGGATGGGAACTTGTGCCGGTTCGACCTAGGGTTTCGTGGAGATCCGAAGTCAGAACCAAGTCCTTAAGACCAATATTATATGTATCTATGCTTTGTGGTTATATATCTTGCAGGTACCAAGAGTGGAAGAAATTGTAGGCTGCTGGAGGCCCTAAGCAGGGCGCCCCCATGCATCCAGGGTGCCCCCAACAGTGGGGGCGTCCCTAGACAGTGCTAAAGATGCAGTAAAAGTGAAGCAGGCAGAATAGGTGTCAAGCGGGACGCCCGGAGCATCCGGGGCGCCCGAGTTCGAACCTGTTTATGCTGTTTCATGTCAGAAACACAGATAAGCCTCCATGAGGGCACCCGGAAGGTCCGGGGTGCCCTGGTCAAAGTTGTTATCAGCTGCGGCGAGGTAGGCGCAGGGATAAAGTTTGACCGAGTCTTCCGGGGCGCCCCTAGCGTTCAGGGCGCCCCCAGGAGGCCTATATAAGGGGCTTCGACCCCTCTGCTTCAATAACAACTTCTAAGAGCGATCCCAAGCATTCTGACCGACGACAACACGCTAGAGACGAGGCTCTACGACCAGGAGGCTCCAGGAGGAGGTGCGCGGCACTTCGGAGGTCCAGATCGGCCGAGCTTCAAACTTTGTCTTGTTGGTTTGCTTTTATTCAATTACCATACTTAAGTTTCTATATTATTGCTTGTAATCCTGCACTGTAAGTCAGGTTTCTCCGCCTCCGGAAAGTCCGAGAAGGAGACCAATAGTGGACGGGCGTTCCCGTGCATAGGCCTTGGATGTACTGACCCTGGGGGGTCGGGAACCAAGTAAAAATCCGCTGTGTCCTTTGCTTTGTTTTTTCGTTCTATTTATTTTCCGCTGCGCTACTAATATTCTAAGTCCAGAACGAACGAAAGTTTTATGAAGTTTCTGCGAAGGTTTTCGCGATCGATATTCACCCCCCCTCTATCGACGGCTCCGGTCCTACACGATCTTCCCGATCCACCTAGACTTCGCCTAGTCTCGCTAGGTGTGCCTAGTCCCACTAGGACTTTACTCATGCTAGTGTGCGATCTCTATAATCCACCTAAACTTCACCTAGTCCCACTAGGTGTGTCTAGTCTCACTAGGACTTTTCTCGTGCTAGCGTGCGATCTTCTCGATCCACCTGAACTTCACCTAGTCCCACTAGGACTTTTTTCGTGTCAGCGTACGATCTCCCCGATCCACCTAGACTTCACCTAGTCTCACTAGGTATGCATAGCCCTACTAGAAATTTTTCCGTGCCAGCATACGATCTCCCCGATCCACCTAGACTTCATCTAGTCCCACTAGGTGTGCCTATTTCCACTAGGACTTTCCAAGTCAAGCCTGTAGTCAACCATGACCTGCTTGATTCACACGATATTCAAACATCATTATCAAACATCGAAACTTAAGATTACCAAGCTTACCAAACATAAACTCACCCGAGTCTAGTCAAACTAGGTCAACCATGACCTAACAAAGATCGCACCAATAAACTTTTTTGATGTTTGACAATATGTTTGAGAAAGACTAATCCCTATTAGCCTTCCAATCTCTCCCCCTTTGACACACATAAAAATCTCTCCCCGAGAGTCTATATAGTCAAAGGCATGCCCAATGAAAGTTCCATACTTTTCATTTGAACTCATGCTCAACCTTGAACATTCATCGTGATGAAGATTCTCAATCTTCATTCTTTCACTTATCCCAAAAATAAAAATTCAAACACATGCTTTTAAGGAAGACCTCCCCCTCAAAACATGCTCTAAACCTCTATCATTGCACCAACAATGATTTTTGAGTTCCTAAAACTTTAGAAAATCTCAACTTAAGGTTATGAGATTTGAGATTCAAAACTTGAATCAAAACCTATCCTTAACCCTATAGTTTTCACCAAACCATCTCCCTTTTTTATTCCATAATAAAATTTACCCAAATATACTTACAAAAGTATTCCAAGAGCCAGGGATTGTTAGGTTACTCAAAATTGGGTTAAAGGACTAAAGTCAGACAATTTCAGTCATACCAATCAATTGGTGTTGGGTCACAATCGATTAAACTATGCCTTAATTGATCACCTGATCGATTACGACTATCCTTAATCGATCAACGGATCGATTACGCAATCCTCTGTGCTCGAAGAGAGGGCTCACCAATCGATTGGTTACTGTCCTATTCGATCACCTGATCAATTGGGAGTTTCTGATTTCTGAAAATAATTTTAGATCGAATTTTAAAAACTCCTAAATAATTCTACAAAACTCCAAAAATCATGAGATTTTGTGTAGATATTATTTAAGACATATACTATTATGAAAAAAAATAGTTTTCTAGGAAAATAACTTGCATTTTCAATGATTGACATAAAATTGGAAACCATTTAGATACTTCAATGTTTCACTCTATTTTGTATCCTATTCATCAATAATGAGTTATATCAAATGATAGTATTCACCAGGGTTTTCCAAGATAGTTTTGAAATGATTTTTAAAAATAATTTCCAACCATGTTCTTTAGGCTAAATGCACATGATTTGTACATTAGCTTTCTCAATTATTGGAGTTCATTTAAATGCATGTTTTGATGAACCTAAAACTCAAAAAGATGCACATTAATCAACACCTTGAGTTTTATTCATCAACCTAACATCTCACTTATTTTTAATGTGTCTCAAAACACACACAAGTCAGCTTATGGTCTTGGTGAGATGTGTAAATTGGTTCTCCCTAAATTAGAGTTCATGCATCTCTACCTAGATATTATAAACTTTGATCATCCATCTATGATTAATTTCAATATAAATTGAACTATGCATGATAATGGACATGACATGTATCACATGAATATTTTCAAAAGTAAAATATTTATTATAACTAAATGATGCATGTATGCCATGACAAATGATATTTTCATAATAAAATATGAATGATAAATTATGATGTCATGGCATGTGATAGGACATATGAATCATGACATAATAGCATAAAAGAAAATACCTAGATTTTCTATCTAAGTATCAATAACTTATCGCTAAGCAATTGAGAATCCTAATTTTTGCCCCTAATTTTTCTGAAATCATGCCAAAACTCCCAACTTGACATATCTTTGGATTCTAACCTAGTTGTGTTAACTTTATCAAGTTCAATCTTTCAAAAATATAGTTTAACACAATTTTACTCCTCAAGAGTAAACAAATGACTTCTTCATTTTCAAGGGTAGTAAGTCTTTGAAAATGCCCCAAAGTGTCAACTTCATCAAGGTTGAGTTAACTACCCTTTCAATTTGAGTTGACACTCCCTAGACCTATCTAGGGTGTGACAAACACACTCTTAGGAACCTAAAATCTATTGGTGCTCCTTGAGTGCTCTAGGTATTCACTAGGAATAACTTTCCTTGATACATTCCTAATGACTTTTCTAGGCTTCTCTGAAGCCTTAGTCATGTTGATCTTATCTTGGTCAACTCTAGGGGTGGCTTCTCTTATGACCTTGACTTAACTCCTAGACCTAGATTGAGTTCCATACCTATATGGAACTCTATAGTAAGATGGACCATCATTCATGGAGTTAGATTTGTATCCCAAACCTTTCTTGCCCCTAGAGGATCCTTGATTTCCTAAATCTAGGTTTTGATCCTTAGATCCCTTAAGAAGATTTTCTATTCTTTTGAGAGATTATTCTAATTTCTCAAGTTTTGACTTCAGAATTTGATTTTCAATCATTACTTCATCAAGACTTGGTTTTCTAGTATAGCCTTAGCAATTTTCCTTTTTGACTTTGGATTTGTTAGGTCTACCATGGAAAGTTTCTTCTAGCTTATGTCATTTCATGTTTAGTTCTTGTGGAGCTTTTGGATTCGAATTGAAGCATCCATGCATGCTTTGTCCATTTAGCAATGTTTTGAGGTGTTTAGTATTGGTGATACATGTAAGTATCCTGGATTAGTTTTGATGTAGTCAACCGAGTTAAGTGAGATCCTATATATTTGAAGTCTTGTGTCTGAGTGTGCAGAGACTTAGGAACTCAAGAAGTCGAGTGAAAGATGTAGCAAGTGAGAATGATAGCATGGGAAGGGAGTCAATGGGCTCGGTGCATCCCAGGGATGAGAAGCTGCGGAAGAGTACACTAGCTGAGCTAAAAGGATGCGCGTCATGTCCAAGGGACGAGAAGACAGGGAGGAAGCCTGCTCGAGAAGAAGGCCAGAGATGGGTTCGTGTGAACTCAACTCTAGATTACTGGAGTATCACCCAAGCAAGCGAAGCCTGAAAATGGGCAACTCAGAAGTTGACCATGAAGACTTGAAGAACTGACGCGCCTCTCAAAGATAACAGTTTAAAATCGTTATCGTTTAGCACATTTTTAATAACAGTGTAGCGACCCGCCTTCTCCTGCTTCAGACGGATCGTTACTTCTCTCTACTTCTCGACTTTTGATACATGACTAAAAATGCGGAAATCTTTTTTTTTTTAAACTTTTAAATTCACCTAACAATTATATTCTACTTAAGCAATCATGCATAATAACATATCACACTTTCTATCTCAAAAGCTCGCAAATGGTACACTTTGAAGCTTGCCTCGCCCAACACCACAATCGGGTATCAGTCGACTGATACTGTATCAGTCGACTGGTAGGCCTGAATTCAGAAAACTCAGGTTTCGGCCGTTGCTTCACAGCTCCTCCAAACCTATAATTTCGAGCCATATGGAATCATGACACCATTTCTACACTCTATGACAGTTTCCAAATGAGTTTAGCCAATCAAAACGAATCCATAAACTTGAAATTTGGACTTTTGCGGAAGAAAATAAACTATTCAAGTTATATGAACTTTAACACTAAAGTTTGTACCAATCTTGACTTCTATACATTCATGACGCCAAATACATTTTCTATGACCTTGCTAAAGCGTTATGAAATGTGAATGCAACTTTTCTAAACATATTTAAGCAATGAAACTTAATTCAAAGAAGAAATTGATACTATCATGGCACATGCATCTATTTCTCTAACAAAGTATCAATATCTCCAACTACTCACATTTCTACTCATCCAATGCAATCATAAGAATATATAGGCTAAAAGAAATGACATGGAATCTTTACTCTAAGAAATTGAGTATGTAAAACTATCCAAAACTTAAATGTTCGCTAAACTCCATAAAACAAGAACTTGAAATTCAAATGAACTATAACATTGTGAATTAAACAACTAAATTGTCTTGTGCCAAAGATCTCTCCATAATCAGCCACCACACACACTTTACTCAGCACCGCCTCGTCGTCTTCCTTCAGAATTGCTTGCCTTTACCTTTATCTGCAATAAGAGGAAATGCATCTAGTAAGCAAAAAGCTTAGTAAGTACTATCTAGCTCACAAAATCTCGAAATGTGCAAACATGCTTCTAGAACAATATGAAAATCATATGAGATACTAATATGCTCGAAAGAAACACTAAGAACATGTATAACTCAAAACATGCATACTCAAGCAATAATAAATCTCAATTTACTTTTCTTGGCTCAACTTGAAACTTTAGCTATTCTTTATCTTTTGAAAACTCTTTAAACTTTAGAAAAGTTTGCTAAAGCATATACTTGAAAATAATAATCACTTGGATCCACTGAAGACGTAAGTACCATCTCATATGCGCGTTCCCTAAAAGGTTGGGGTAGCGAGCCACCAATCCTAATAGAGCAGACCTTGGTCTACCAGGGCCAAGACCTTGGAATTGGACACCTGGATTTCTTTAACGACGCCCTTGGACGCCGGGTACTGGCCTTAGAAAATAAAATAGCTTTTCTTTCTTTTCTTTCTTATCTGTAAATGCCTTGGCATTTTCTCGAGCACCTTGCGTGCTAAAATCCCTAAGTCTTGACTTTTGGGGATTTCTTAAGGCCTTGGCCTTTTCTTTTCTTATCTTTATCTTTTCTTTTCTTTTCTCATAGCTTTTCTTGGACCCTAAACTCACATAGGGTATTAATCAACATATATAAGCATATAATGAACTAAGATCACATGCAAAAACTCAAACAAAAAGGAAATATCTCTTCTAAGAACTTTTAAGGGAAATTCTTGCGGAAAAACCGCCTCTTACTGCAGGTGAGCAGTACTTACATTGATATCTTGGACTTACAACCAAGAACGGCGTCGGAGGTTCGAGAGAAACTTGAGATCTCGGAGAATTCTTCACGCCTACGCGTTCCTCTCGTCGCGGGGATCCCGAATATAGAGAAACTTCATGAGTTATTTGACGAGCAGGCGAGATCCGAAAGGTTCGAGGTCTCCAGACTCCTCTTCACCTCTAAGATGCAGGAAGGTACTTCTGTCTCACAGTTTGTGTTGAAGATGTTGGGGTACATTGAGCGACTGGGCACACTCGGTTTTGCAATGGATCATGAACTAAGTATTGAATTAATTCTGCATTGTTTACCCAAAAGTTATTCACAATTTGTGATGAACTATCGGATGAACAAGCTGGAGACTACCATTCTTGAGTTGCTCAACCTACTGAAGAATGTAGAGCCTTCTGTGAAGCAGGATTAGAAGACGGTACTGTTAGTTGGTTCCTCGAAGAAAGGTTCTAAGAGGAAAGCCAAAGAACAGAATAAGGGAAAGAAGAAAAAGGCCAAAAAGACTGAATAGACACCAAAAGGCAATTGCTATCACTGCGGCAAGGAGGGTCACTGGCGAAGAAACTACAAGGTTTATCTTGAGTCCTTGAAGAAGAAGGCATCCGATGCCCCATCCTCTTCAGGTATCTTCGTTATTGAATGTCACTTTATTTCCTCAAACACCTGGGTACTTGATACTGGGTGTAGCTCACATATAGGTAATGACATACAGGGGCTAAGGAATAGAAGAAGACTCGTCAAGGGAGAAGCGAATTTGCGAGTTGGAAATAGAGCAAAGATTGCTGCTGTTGCCATCGGAACATATTTGCTAAAGCTCCCTACTGGACGTGTCTTAGAATTGGATAATTGTTATTTTGTTCCTTCGTTAATAAAGAACATTGTATCTATTTTATGTTTGAATGAAAAGGGTTATCATTTAACTTTTAGTAACAATTATTGTTACATAACTTTAAATGGTGTTCTTTATGGGACTGAAACTTTGTGCAATGGTATCTACACGTTAGATTTATCCGGTGACGTTTTTAATATCGAAGTTAGCAACAAACGTGCTCGAATAGATAATCGAATAGACTCCTATACGTGGCATTGTCGTCTTGGCCATGTAAGTAAGAAACGCATGACCAAATTACACCGATGTGGAATTCTAGAATCATTTGAACCCGGTTCATTTGATACATGTGAATCATGCTTAAAAGGCAAGATGGCCAAATTACCCTTTTCCGGAAAAGGTAATCCAGTGGGAGAATTGCTTGGTCTAATACATACTGATGTATGTGGACCAATGTCAACTCTTGCACAAGTAGGCTATAGCTACTTCATTACCTTTATCGATGATCACTCACGAATCGGGTATGTGCTCTTGATGAAACACAAATCTGAAGCTTTTGAGAAATTCAAAGAGTTCAGAAATGAAGTAGAGAAACAGCTTGGCAAAAGTATTAAGATACTTCGATCCGATCGGGATGGTGAATACTTAAGTCAAGAGTTTCAAGATTATCTTAGGGACAATGGGATATTGTCCCAATGGACTCCGCCATATACACCACAGCATAATGGTGTATCTGAGAGGCGCAACCGAACCTTGATGGACATGGTTAGGTCGATGATGAATCATGCAACTCTTCCAAAATCCATTTGGGGCTATGCACTTAAGACAGCTGTTTACTTGCTAAACAGAGTCCCGACCAAGGTAGTCTCTACTACTCCATATGAGACATGGAACAGTAAGAAACCCCACTTAACTCACCTTAAGATATGGGGTTGTCCTGCTTATGTGAAGCGGATTGTATCAGACAAATTGGATGCTAAGTCTGATAAATGTTTATTTATTGGATACCCTAAGGAAACGAAGGGTTACCAATTCTATCATCCCTTGGAACAAAAGGTGTTTGTTTCAAGGCATGTTGTATTTCTGGAAAAAGAATTTCTTTTACAAGAAAACAGTGGGAGTAGCATTGAACTTGATGAAGTTCAAGAAACTCCAATAGACATTACAGAGACACCTAGTCTAGACCCACAACCAATAACTCATAATGATGAGCTATCAGTTGAACCTAAAACAACACCACCTCTTCGTAGGTCTGATAGGACACACAATATTCCAGAGAGATACGGATTTCACATAAGTGAATCGAACGACGTGTTACTCATTAGCGATGACGAACCTATCAGTTATGAAGATGTTCTGAAAAGTTCGGAAAGGGACAAATGGCTTGAAGCCATGAAGTCGGAAATGGATTCTATGTATGAAAATCAAGTATGGGACTTGGTTAACCCACCTGAAGGGATTAAGCCCATAGGGTGCAAGTGGGGTTTCAAGAAGAAAACCGACATGGAAGGTAATGTTGTTACCTTTAAGTCTAGATTAGTGGCAAAAGGATATCGTTAGAAATAAGGAATTGATTATGACGAAACCTATTCGCCAGTAGCTATGCTTAAATCCATTCGGATGCTCCTAGCCATAGCAACTCATTATGATTATGAAATATGGCAAATGGATGTGAAAACAGCTTTCCTTAATGGAAACCTGCTTGAGGATGTATACATGATACAACCTGAAGGTTTCACATCGGTTGATAAAACTAAAGTATGCAAGCTTCGACGATCCATATATGGACTGAAGCAAGTATCAAGGAGCTGGAACATCCATTTTGATGAGACAATCAAAGAGTTTAATTTCTCACAAAATCCTGACGATTCTTGTGTGTACAAGAAGGTTAGTGGGAGTGTAGTCGTATTCCTAGTGTTATATGTCGATGATATATTACTTATAAGAAACGATATATCAGTCTTACAGTCGGTTAAAATTTGGTTGTCCAAAACTTTCTCCATGAAAGACCTGGGAGAAGCAACCTATATCCTTGGGATTAGAATCTATAGAGATAGATCAAAACGGTTGCTTGGTCTTTCGCAGTCTACATATATAGACCGAGTGCTAAAAAGGTTTAGCATGTCGGAATCCAAGAAAGGTTACCTTCCCATCAGGAATGGGATCAACCTTTCAAAGTCTATGTGTCCGCGCACATAAGACGAGAGGATTTGCATGAATAAGATTCCTTATGCATCCGCGATAGGATCTATCATGTATGCTATGTTATGTACTATGCCCGATGTATCGTATGCTTTGAGCGTCACGAGCAGATACCAGTCTGATCCAGGAATGGATCATTGGTTGGCTGCCAAGACAATCCTTAAGTACTTAAGAAGAACTAAGGATGTGTTCCTAATATATGGAGAAGGAGATATGGTAATACATGGGTATACAAATGCTAGTTTCCAGACAGATAAGGATGACTCCAAATCTCAGTCTGGATACGTATTTATCTTGAATAGAGGCGCAATAAGTTGGAAGAGTTCCAAACAAGACACCGTAGCGGATCCTACCACGGAAGCAGTCTGGATCAAGAAGTTTGTCTCAAAACTTGGTGAGGTTCCAACCATTGATGAAGCAATACCGGTTTATTGCGACAACAATGGAGCTATTGCACAAGCTGAGGAACCAAGGTCTCATTAGCGATCCAAACACGTGCTTCACCGCTATCATCTGATCAGAGAGATTATAAGTAGGAATGATATACAAATTGAGAAAATTCCCACTGAAAGGAATTTAGCGGATCCTTTAACTAAGGCCTTGCCTCAAAGCAAGTTTGAGGGTCATGTTAGAGCCTATGGTATTGGACACCGTAGTGATTGACATTAGGCCAAGTGGGAGTTTGTTAGTGATATGAGAGAAGTGTCCTAAGGCAATCACCTTATGATTGTAATCATTTACTTTAATAAATGAATATTCACTATTTGAGTATACATGTTCGTGTATTTGATTGAGATCTTAAACTCATTTACTGAATGTCCGCAATACAAATCACAGCATGAGAGAATTTGTGATGAATTCACAACTAGTGATTATCTCTACATGTGCAATTGTGAAGTATTGAAATTGTCCCTAGTCGATGAATTGATAAATACGGACACTATCAATTCTGTTGAGACTAGTATGGGTTATTCTCTAATCAGCTGATTCTCACTGGCTGGTGACATTGGGATGTCTGGAGATAAACATGAATGCTAGTTAAGGAAACTAGTTCATTGGAGTGACTAGCTGTAAAACTTTATATGGTAATCTACATATAGATATGTCAATAAAGTTCTTACTGCAGCTTAAGTGCGATGTTCCTTTGACTTGAGGTGTTCAAGTCATCTTGGTCACGGAGACTTATACTTTGACATCTTAAGCAAGCATCTCTAAGGAGGTGTGGACCCAGGATGGTTGGGTATAAGCCGAAGTGCCCGAAGATATTTGAACAGCCTACAAAGGATTCACCACTTCTTGCGAGGAGATGTATACCCAAGGCCTATCGTCGGATTGTTACTCGAAGCCTCTGGCCAGAGCATATCATGTTCCGAGTATGAATCTCTAGGAAACATGAGAGTAATTAGAATCCGTTGGACGAGAAAGACATTAATTGGGCTAGGTGTGACGTAGTCAGCCTAGTGGGGACTGACACACATAGACCGTGTCCTGAACTAAGTGGGTATAAGATGGTGAAGGGAATGAGGCACAACTCATTATAGCTGCTGAAGGGTTTCAGAATTATTTCTGAGGTCAACCGTTGATCTTTCGATTAATTGGGGATTATGATGTACTACTAGGTGCCACTCATGATCGTTCTATAACAGGTTAATTATAGACGGCCAGCATAAATCGAAAGCCTATTTAGTCACACGCACTACGAGTAATCTGAGGGATTTAAAACGAGTTGAAAATTAGATTTTCTGATCAAAAGAAATAAGTCGAATCTGAATTTATCAGAGGCGCACCGAAAGCTTAAAATGGCTAAGACTTTTGAAGGCTTATTGGACGAATTAAATGAGTTTAATTCGCAAGGAGACGGCTTGGTTTGGCCGGCCAAAGAGGGTCCCCACCCTCTTTGGTTTGGCCGGCCACAATGAGGAGGGAAACCAAATTATTTGGTTTAAATTATAAAATAAATCAAGCGCGATTTGTTTTATAAAATTATGGATGAAGAAATTTATATAAAGAAATTTATAGAAATTTATTCTTTTTATGGAAATTAAAATGAACCATGGATTGGTTTATTTTATTTTATAAAATCAATTATGAATTGATTTTTCCATGATAAGAAAATTTTATATAATAAATTTCTTGTAAATTTTATTCCATAATAAAAGGGGAGACATGGTTGTTTTTATTATAAATTAAGTTATAATAAAAACCTGGCATAACGGAATAATTTATAGAAAAATTTATAAGATAAATTTCTTATGAAAAATTTATTCCGTTAAGAGGAGACTTGGCGATGGAGAGACTACTATATAAAGGAACCAAGGCAAGGCTTGTATTCCAATCAAGAGATTAAGAAGCAAGCCCTCTCTCTCTCTCCTTCTCCCCTCTACCTCCTCTAGGGCCGGCGCCCTCTCCCTCCTCTAGGGCCGGCGCCCCTTCTAGTTGCCGTGAGCCACCTCCACCAAGAAGGTGCCGAAGAAGAAGAAGAAGCGGGTCGCGACTCCTTCCTTCCTCACGGAATCTTGATTCCGTTTTTCATTTGGTGGTTAGTTTTCCATCTCTCTCTCTTGATATTCTAGTCGTGCCTTTGGAGAATCTAGTAGTTCTTGTCGGCACGAAACTCGTGGCTTTGCGAAGTCATCCCGAAGAGAACTCAGCGTGGACGCGAATAGAGGCGGAGCTTCCAAGGGACGCTACGGTTGTATCTCGTCCCTTACTTCGAGTTATGCGAGGTATCAAGTAAATTAGTTTACTTTCTGCAAAATTTTAATTTATGATCATGTCTACACAATATAAGGTTGCATGCTAGATACGTGGTTAAAATAATTTGAGAAATTATTTATGCTAAACCTTCCGCTGTACGTAATTAAATTTTAAAATTACGAACCCGTATCCATGTCGATATGCACCCGGTCCCAACAATAAGTGCATGCTTTAAGATTATGGTTTTTCTTATTTGTGTGTTTTAAGTTCCTAGAGAATTCATGTTTTATCATAGAATACGAATTGGAGTAAGTTTTTGTGTATGTGACCTAAGTATGACAAGAGTAAGTTCTTGAAAGGTCCCAAAAAGGAGTTTTGGGGTTAAGGGCACGCAAGGTGCTCGATGAAAGTTCCAAGTAAGAAAGGGTAAAGGTTTATAGTGCAAGATTTATGAAAAAGAAAGTTACCTTGATAAATACAAGCATTATGAGTAAGAAAGTATTTTACTTTTGTAAAGTGACATGTATCGGGCAAATGAGAGGCCCACAGAAAGTAAGAAAGAAGCTCTAATAGGGTGCGGTGGCTAGCTACCCCAAAACCTATTAGGGATGAGCGCATTGGTACATTGATACCATGGTACAGTGTCAGGGCCTGAGAAAGTTGATTATTATTTTGAAGTATATGAGTATATGTAAGTGTTTTCAGTTTGAGCATATGTTTTGCTATGTATGTTAACATTGTTATGTTACAAGCATGTTAAAGAGCAAGAGCAAGGAAGTTAGTGGTTTAAAGTATGACAATGCATAAGTAGCAAGTCTCAAAAGAAATTATGAGCATGTTAGATTTGCCAATGTTTTAATGCTAGTGAATGTTTTCAAGCATGATTGAGCATGATAAGTATATGAAAGTTTCCATGTGGAAGTATTTCAAAGTGCATGTGTTTTGAAGCAAGCATTATTTGAAAAGAGCATGTTTATCATTGATCGCATGGATTTGTGAGTTAGGATTTACTTACTAAGCAAATCGCTTATTAGTTGCATTTCCTTCTATTGCAGACAAAGGTAAAGAAAAAAACATAAGCTAGGGAGGCGAGCGGGACTTGCATTGATGTTCAGTGGTGGCGGAACCGTGGAAGAGATCTTTGGTCTAAGTCTTGTAGAACCTTGTGGTGGTGTTTTGAATTGGTAGAATGAATGACTTTGTTTAAACCTTGCAAAGAGACAAAGTTGGGTACAAACTCTAGTCTAGAGTTCATATATTTTGATAGCTTATTTACTCCCGTAAAGATCCTAATTGCAAGTTTATGAGGTTGTTTTGGGTTGCTAAAATATTTATAAAACTAGTGTAGAGTATAGATTTGGAGTTATTTATCTATATACTTGAAAGTATATGAATTGTGAAGCTTTGGAAATGGTTTTCAGGTCTGTAAATGCAGGTTTCAGGCTTGCCAGTCGACTGGTGCAGAACCAGTCGATTGCCCTATCGAACAGGAGGTTTCTGTTCGATGCACCAGTTGACTGCCATGAGGCCAGTCGACTGGTGCCGGGCACAGAAAGTTTCTATGGCCGATACCAGTTGACTGGCTATATAGCAGTCGACTAGTACCATCGAAAAGAAGTGGTATAGAGCAGTTGGTTAGTTCTTCAGTCTTACAATGAAGGGGTCTAGGGGTCAAATCCTTGCAAAGTAAATAAAATGAAAGTTTTTTTAAAAAAAGTTGTTTTTTGAAAAAAAAAAATTCAGAGCAAGTTAAGGGAAGTCAAGTAGTTGTAACCTAAGGCTAAGAATAAGGTAAAGTTAAGGTTATGTAAATGTGGCGTCCGCTTTAAGGAAAAGAGAAGAAGGCGGCTCGTCATAGTTGGTGTGGTGAATGGTCATGGATTGAAGGCTTTATATACAGTTTCACGGGTGCCCGTGATGATTGAGGCGCCCGAGATCCTCTCGGGTGCCTGAGTCAGGGTGTTAGCCCTTTTGGCAGCTTTGGCTGCCTTGAACCACGATAAAGCATGGGGCACCCGTAAGGTCTCGGGCGCCCGGGTTGACTTGGGTTTGACAATTGATCAGGTTTGACTATGTTGACCAAGTTTGACTCAGTTGACCATATTTGACCAACCAATAACTAAATCAATCAAGCCATAGATTATATTCAAAAAGAGTTTATTTTGACATTCAACTTGAAATTCAATCTTTTGGGAAAACAAGATTAGAGTTGAAAAAGTAGGGTAAAAAAAACTGAATTAATTTAAAAAATTGAGGTAATTTTGAATAACTTTTGAAAGCATTTTGAGTTGATTTTAAAAGGATAATAAATTATGCTATTAGGTCCTAGACATCTCATCCAGTTCTACATGATCAAACATGTTAATCTTATGGGTTTTGTGAGACAGGTTTTTAAAAATAAATATTTTAATTTTGAAGAACATGGTTAATTTTGAAGACATTGAATTAATTTTGAAAAATTTATAGGGTTATGTTGATTGACTTTGAAAAATGTGTTGAATCTAAGATTAATTGAAATTCGTGTTAGATTCAAATTTAACAAGTAGTGACTTGAATTTGATTTTTAGTAATTGGCTTCCAGGTCTTGGCGAGGCACAAGGCCTTCTTTAGCCGTAACCTTATTGGAGCAATAACCCTTTCCTTGACAAAGCCTTTTATTGAAAATTCATCTTCAAGTTACTTTTTGAATGATTTTGGTCTAACTAGTTTGGGTCTTGAATCGGTAGCTTCGGCTAGTTCCACAAGACTAAACAGACCAAGTAGGATATACTTGATCTTATTACAAGGGCTTCCCTAACGTACTATCATCTCACCTCTACCTAATTCTATGTTGTTCAAATTTCAATTCAATCACTTGTCCTTAATCTAACCAATCCTAAATCTAAGCATGATAATTAACAATTGCAAAAAAAAAAACAAGCGAGCAAGCAAGTAAATTAAAATTATCTAAGTCACGTCATAATTGTAATAATATTCTAGATTTTCAAAATCAACAAGATTGTGAATTAAATTTTCTAGCATTTTGACCTTATGATTCAGTGTTTCATTTTCTTGTTCTAATTTTCTAAAATTTGCTTTAACTAATTTATAGGACTTAATCACATCATTTGTGGTAAATACTGGGTTTTCAAATATTGTAAAGTTACCTTTCCCGAATGTTTGTCAAGTCTTCTTGAGGGTACCGTTTGACGAAGGTCGACTCTTGCGAGTGGGGCACTTACTCTTGTAATGTCCTATTTGTCTGCACTCATAACATATTATATGACTTTTAACATTTGAATTTACCATATTACCATTTGATTCCTAGTTGGAAGTCTCCCTCCTGATTTCAGCCGTCTTTCTTTTCTGTCTCTTTAGCATCTTGTAGTGGTCACGAGCCAATCGGACCAGTTTGGGTCGATTTCCTTCACTGTCATCAGATTCCGAGTTGGACTCGGACTCGGATACTGGTTAAGACTTCCCTTTTGGTGGTTCTTTTGGAGTTTTCCCTGCATTGGAAACTATCCCTTCCTCGACCATTACAGTATCAGTTTGATTATTTAATTGTAATTTTGAAAAGGATTCAAAATCGATTACCATCTCAGTCAATTCGTCTTCTAACTCTGGCTCGAATTCGAAGTCAGGTATGGATTCTAACTCATCTTCTGATCCGGAGTCAATTTCGAAGTCGGGTGCCGAATCTGTCTTGGTTATTTGAGCTTGGGCCGAGAATGCAACATAACATACCTGATCATTCTCATCTGAGTTCTCTTGATGTAGTTTAATCAATTTCTCCCAAATCTCTCTGGCACATCCAAATGAATCGACTAGCTTGAGTTGTTCGTTGGTTAAACCACACTGAAGAATTACAGTTGCCCTTGCATCTGTCTCAATTTGCTTGAGCGTTGATTCATCTAGTCTGTCCCACGCAATTGATAGTTCATCTTTTGTAGGGAAGGAGAGCCCTATTTGAATAATCATCCATATGTCCATATGGGCCATTAGATGGAGTTCCATTTGACTTCTCCAAAAATCAAAATTCTCGCCGGAGAATAGCGGTGGACGAGCACTGTTCCACTCTTGGTTGGCCATTTAAAATTTTCTGAAAATGAATTAAAAAAAGAACTTGTTCCAAGACTGAGTCTTGGATTAGTAGTGCGGGAAGAATTTTAATCATGAAAAAAATTGAGTGGTATTGCACCAACCACGATTAACGAGAAAAATTTGAGGGGAAAAAAATTAAAATTTGAAAGATCCGAAAAAAATTCTCAAACTGGTGGTTGCACCAAGTTTGAGCCACCCGCTCTGATACCACTTGTGGGATCAGATTGAAACGATAGAGGGGGGGGGTGAATATCATTCGTAAAATTTTCAGACAAGAGAGCAATTACGCAGCGGAAATAATAAAATCAAACGCTAACACGATTTCTTTTTACTTGGTTCGGCTTCACAGTCGGCTCCTACTCCAAGGCCCACGGTCCTTGACCGTTTACGATGGGCAATTCTATATTCGAAAAGAGTTTACAAATTGGAGTACAAATATAGAACTGAAAAACAATTACAGCACTTAACAAAATTAGCTTTTACCAACGACCGAAGAGGTTGGATTTTCCAGAGCAGCGGGTCGTCGTCATCACTTGAATCACGAGTACGGAACTTGTCGGAGTGGAGCGCTTGAGCGTAGGAGTTGAAAGCAATTGATGTGGAAGCCTTGGGGGTGAACCCCCTTTTATAGTAGTCAGTGGGATGCCTGTGTTGAAGGTGGCGCCTGACACGTGGCCTATCCTACGAGAATTCCAATCCGTAGACTCGGCCAGCGCTTATCCCCTTCCATTGAGGCGCCTGAGATGACTGGGGCACCTGTGTTAACATAGGTGCCTCAATGACTTGGTCTAGAGGCAGTTTGTTTCTAATGCTTAGAGTAGCCTTGCACTGGGGTGTCTGTCTCATCACAGGCGCCTAGCCCAGTGAGGTGCCTCACTCCATTGAGGAGTCTGAATGCAGAAACTTCATCCCTTCGTTCCTGCAACCAGGGTTAGTTCCAAAGACATACAAATCATACAAATGATAAGTTTAGAGCATTATTTACATCCTAAGCTGTCTTGGTTCTGACTTTAGGTCTCTCAAACGGAACCCTAGGTCGAATCGACGCCTAATGTTCCCTTCTACGGGGAACGCCTCCTCACCTACTCCTCTCGGGAGAATTTATCTTTTTGCCAACTGGCTCCTCCAGTTGGACTTTTGCCCTGCTTCACTCACCAGGTCATCGTGCCCAATCCGTGATCTGGTCTTCGTGCCCAATCCGTGATCAGGTCTTCGTGCCCAGCTTCACTCACCAAGTCTTCAGTGTCCAGTCCTCGACCAGGTCTATGTGCCCAGCTTCACTCACCAGGTCTTCGTTGCCCAGTCCTCGACCAGGTCTTCGTGCCTAGTGTACCTAGGACTTTTATGCACACTTAATAAGCTTGTTAGATCACAACCAAATCTTAACTTCTGAACCCTTTGCCATTATCAAAACATAGGTTCGACTTTGGTGCTTCCGTCACTAGCATAGCCTTGGTTTCTTGATTCCATGGGGTAAATATAGGACTAAGGTGGGGACCACGAGGAGGAGTTGGGTCTTGGCCCGCTAATAGATCCAAATCCGATCCATTAATGAAGATTCATTCCACTAAAGGATCTCCATTGAACTTCCTCACCAAACCCCATATTTTCATATGGGCTCCACCTATTATCAGTACATCCATCTCCCTGTGTTTAAGATATCGAATGCCCATCGATTAATTTAAATTACTGACAATTTTAATTAATCAACTTCTAACTCCTTGACTAGTACCACTCATCCTTATCATCATGTTGGATTAAATCCACCTGCAGAGTTTAACATGATGTACCTTATGGGCTCATCAAGGGGGCATCATCATCCCGACTCACCAGGATACGGATTCCGTCAATAATTTACGGCACACCATGTAAATATTGTAAATCAAAGAAATAAAATAGTTTGTCAATAATCTCGACTTACCGGGCCTATTGATTTAGCAGAATAAATCTCGCCCATTAGTAAATCAAAGAAATAAAATACTAATCACATGTGCCCGTTATTATATCGGGATTTAGATATTGTACTCCATAATAAACCGAGGCTCGATCCAATTATAGAGTTAGTACAAATTGGATCACCTCTATTTTGGTCCTGCTCAATACACATAAAGTGCACTAGTGTAATTCTATGGTCAAGACAAACCACACCTAATTACACTACAATCATCCCAATGGTTTGTCCAACTCCATCTCGGTTGTGAGCCTCTACTTATACTATGCAAGGGACTGATAACATGATCTTCTGTGTATTATCACACACCATGTTATCTACAATGCAGAGTATGAGATTGTTATCAGACGGATCTTGTATCTAACTGGAGGAAGATTAGAAGACAATCGGCACATGGTTGCGTGCCAAACTGATGGATCTCTCTAGTTTCTATTGCCTGTCAAAACTGGTTTTCTTTGTTGGTGATTGGTGAGACAGGATTCTATACTATTATGCAATTAACAGAAACACAAATTGTTCAGTCAATTGACGTGCCAAATCTGGGAAACCTGATTACTGATACGCAACATCTGATGCTAGCCTATGGATAGGAATAAAAGGAAGCCTCAAGGAGCATTGATTTAGCAGAGAATTGATGACTATGATGAAACTGAAACTCATCTGGTGAATATGATACTGTGATGTAGTGATGAATAATCGGCTGCTCTCAAGCGATCAAAAATTTCTAATTGGTGAGATGGGTTTTTGTATTTATTATGCAGCTAATAGAAAAACATAAATTGTTTAGTTAACTGGCGTGCCAAAATACTGATATGCAACATCTGTTACTAGCATATAGGCAGGAGTAAAAGGAAAAGTTTCAAGGAGCTTTGGCTTAGCAGAGAATTGAGGACTCTGATGAAACTGAAACTGATCGGGTGAATGTGATACTGTGATTTGTGATGAACGATCGGAGATATATAATTTTCTGAAGATAACACTCAGCAGATTTATTGGATTAGGGAACAAATGATTCGAACACATCCTGGTTAGTCACGGGAATGCATCAAATGAAGAAGAAATTAGCAGAAGTCCTCTGTATAAAGCAGAAACCTGTGGTGTTTAGGTGGTGTTTTGAGTGGAGGAGAAGATGGAGTCATTGGTGAATGGATCCACCATCCACCGTAAACGATCCATCTAGTTCGTAGCAAATGGCTATGGTAAAGACATTCTAAATCCGTTGATGACTGTGGTTTTGCCTAAAAGCCAACAAAGGTGAATAGGTCCACCATAGACCTATCTAGTCCGTAGTGCTGGCTACAGTAAAGACGTAGCAAATCCGTATTTGCTGGTCACTTGCCTAAAGTGAACTTCGGGTGCGGGAAAGCTGAAGGACATGCGTTTTGGGAGAGGCATGCTATGTCAAAAGGCGTTTGGTGGATTGTGTGGAACTCATGTCAAGTGGATAGATTTTTACTGGCTCAAAATCTCAAAGGCTAGGGAACATACTACGGTGGAACATTGCTATTGGGGGATAGAATCAATAAAAGATGGCTGGTAATTTGTATAGAAAAATTTTCAGCCTTTCTATTGCTTGAACTACAACCTGTAAATCATATTGATTTTCTGTAACTCTATATTAGAAGGTCAGGTTTGGCCCCCCTTCTAATATGGATTTTCTTTCTTCCTGAAATAAGATCATTCTTTTTCGAAAAAAAGAGAGTATGAGACTGTTATGCATATACTAATTTAAGCATGCAACTGTGTTGTTGTGATTCTCTTTCAAAATGTAGATGTTCATAAAAAGACAAGTCTTTTAGTATACATCCTAACACCTTCTTCCTTTCTCGTTGGAGTTGTGTTCCAACAACTCCTTACTCCCCACCATCATTGACGAGGGGTGTCAAAACTTGATCGACATCCAAACTCGACCGATGGAGGAGGGGGCAACCCCTCTCCCACTGAAGCCTTGCTCCTAGTGGAGGAGCATTGACCTGCCGGACACTAGCCAACACCTTCTATTCTCGTGGCCTTCTCCTTGGAGAGAATGGAAAGCTTCTCTATAAAAGGGTGGTAGAGGAATGACTTTAGACCTGTTGGTGCCGGAAGCACCAAAGTCAAACCTGTGTTTTGATAATGGCAAAGGGTTCAGAAGTTAAGGTGTATTGTGATCTAACAAGGTTAATCAAGTATGCAGGAAAAGTCCTAGGTACACTAGGCACAAAGTCTTGGTTCTATGAATTGGGCACTTAGATCTGGTGAGTGAAACTGGGCACTATGACCTGGTGGGTGAAGCTGGGCACTATGACCTGGTGAGTGAAGCTGAACACCAAGACCTGGTCAGGGACTGGGCACCGAAGACCTGGTGAGTGAAGCTGGACACTAAGACCTGGTGAGTGAAGTTGGGCAAAAGTCCAACCGGAGGAGCCGGTTGGCAAACTCTCCCGAGAGGAGTAGGTGAGGAAGTGTTCCCGTAGGAGGGAATATTAGGCGTCGGTTCGACCTAGGGTTCCATTTGGGAAGCCTAAAGTCGGAACCAAGACAGCTCAGGCTGTAAATCATGGTTTAATCTATATCATTTATATGCTTGTTGTGTTTTGGAAATAACCCTGGTTGCAGGAACGAAGGGATGAAGGTTTTTGCACTCAGGTGCCTCAATAGAGTGAGGCGCCCTACTGGGCTAGGCGCCTGTGTTGCGACAGGTGACCCAATGAAGGGCTATTCCAAGCACTCGAAGCAAACTAGCACGCAAGCCTCTGAATCAGTCATTGAGGCGCCTGTGTTAACACAGGCACCCCAGTTAGCTCAGGCGCCCTAGTTGAGGGGATAAGCGCTGGCCAAGTCTGCGGATTGAGGTTCTCGCAGGATAGGCCACGTGTTAAGCGCCGCCTTCAACACAGGCGCTCCAGCTACGACTATATAAAGGGGTTCACCCCCTTGATTTGAATAACAATTGCTTTCAACACATTCGTTCAAGCGCTCCGCTCCAACAAGCTCCGTACTCGAGATTCAAGCGCCTACGACGACCCGCGGCTCCAACTTCCAACTTCTCCGGTCGTCGGTATAAAAATAGTTTTATTGTTGTATTCTTTTTAATTCTATATTCAACTTCATCTTGTAAAATATTTGATGAAATATAGAATTGTCCATCGTAAACGGTCAAAGACCCTGGGCCTTAGAGTAGGAGCCGGCTGCGACTCTAAACCAAGTAAAGACAAAAGTATTAGCGATTGTTTTTCTTTTCCGCTGTGCAATTACTCTACGCTTTCCGAAAAAGTTGACGATCGATATTCACCCCCCTCTATCGATTCAATCCGATCCCACAAGTGGTCTTAGAGCGGGTGACTCAAACTTGGTGCATCCACCAGTTGAGAATTTTTTTTTCGGATTTTCAATTTTTAAGAATTATTTCCGCTCGTATTTTTCTCGTTAATCGAGGTTGGTGCAACTCCACTGGATTCTTTTTCGTTATTAATATTTTTCCTGCACTACTAATCCAAGACTCAGTCTTGGAACGAGTTTCTTTCTATTATTTGTCAGTTAAACTCTAATGGTCATGCAAGAGAGATACTGCACCGCCAGACCCCCTCTTTTCAATGGAGAAGACTTCTCCTACTGGAAAAGCAGGATGGAAGTCCACCTGAAAATTCAAGTGGACATGTGGATCATTATCCAGTCTGGATTGAAAATTCCAAAAAATGCACAAGGCGTGATGCAACACTATACCGAGTGGGACGACCCACTAAAGAAGAAGATCGAGGCCGACGCGAAAGCTAGCCAAACTTTGTAATGCGGCCTAACAAAAGACGAGTCAAACCATGTAGGACCCTTCAGCAGCGCCAAGGAGCTCTGGAATAAGCTGATTGAGCTACACGAAGGTACATCTAACACCAGAATCAGCAAAAGAGATCTGTTGCTCAACAGACTCTATACAATAAAGATGCACGACGGCGAGACTGCAGCTCAACTCCACGCCAGGATCTAGGAGCTGATGAACGGGCTACACACCATAGGTCACAAGGTTGAAAACTGTGACCTAATAAGGTATACTTTGAATTCATTCCCGAGAAACTCACTGTGGGCATCTATGGTGGATGCCTACATGGTTTCCAGGAATCTCTCAGAAATAAAATTAGATGAGTTATTTTCTGAGTTAGAATTACATGAACAGACTAATACTACTTTGGTTGAGAAGGGTATAACTTTTATTGCAGGTACAACTCAGGGAAAAACTCCGAAGATGAAACCTCAACCAGTACCCGAATCCGACTCAGACTCGGAATCAGACGATAGTGAAGGGGATCGCCCCAAATTGGTCCGTCTAGCTCGCGATTATTACAAAGAACTTAAGTACCAAACGAGCAAGAAGAAGTCAAGCCGGAGAAAGGAAGATCCAGCGGAACCTTCAACAAGTCATAAGAGCAAAAGCAACATCACTTGCTACGAGTGCAACCATAAGGGACACTTCAAATCGGA
The DNA here is from genome assembly GCA_024364735.1 of Boesenbergia rotunda. Classification (NCBI taxonomy): domain Eukaryota; kingdom Viridiplantae; phylum Streptophyta; class Magnoliopsida; order Zingiberales; family Zingiberaceae; genus Boesenbergia; species Boesenbergia rotunda. The sequence continues at coordinate 86,093 of JAGFNQ010000898.1, forward strand.
GTGCACCAACCGAAAGGAAAACAAGAAGGCATGGAGGAAGAAGGCTCTTCAAGCCACCTGGGATGAGTCATCCTCTGAAGAAGAAGAAGACGTCCCGCACGCAACCCTACTCGCCCTGGCCACCTCAGAAGACGTCGACTTCAGATCAAAATCGGAACCAGATGAGGACGTCAACAATGGAAGACTGACAATCTCGGAGGACGGACAAATCATGGTAAGAGGTTATCCAGAATCTGAATTATCTAAATTAATTTCTTATCTGTCCCGAAACTTGGCGAAAGCCAAAATCCGCGTTGAGTGCCTCCGACAAGAAGTAAAACACCTGAAAGAGGAAGTCAACTTATGTCTCTTGACTAAGTCAATTCAAGATGGAAACATAACTCAAGTTAAAAAAACATGAGGAAGAGAATTCTTCCTTGAAAACTCAAGTCAAGGAGCTCAGGGTTGCCCTAGAATGATTTACTTTGGGTTTCAAGGGTCTTGACATGATCCTTGGAAAACAGAAGTCCGTTCTCAATCGATCCGGACTAGGTTATCGAACCAAATCGCGACAACGATCGTATTATTCTGTATTGAACCAACCTAGAACCTAAGTCCAAGCATGGATCCCTAAGCCGTGTTTAACTAAACAAGCTGGACCAAACCAGTATTGGATCCCCAAGGCCAAGATTCACATCTTGCCTAACCCTTATTGAGACTTCAGTCCAGGGGGAGCCAATTTAAAGACCATATTTATAATTAGATGATTTTTTTTCCTGCTTGCTTGTTTATTTTTTTTTGCAATGTTATTATCATGCTTAGACTTAGGAATAGTTTAAAGACAAATAGTTTATTTGAAATTTGAACAACATAGTATTAGGTGGAGGTGAGATGATAGTACGTTAGGGAAGCCTTTCTAATAAGGTCTAAGTAAGGTAAGGCGTACCCTACTCAGTCTGTTTAATCTGGAGGACTAGTCGAAGCTACCGATCCAAGACCTAAACTAGTTAGACCAAAATTTTTCAAGAAGTAATTTGAAAATGAAATTTCGATAAAAGACTTTGTCAAGAAAAGAGTTGTTGCTCCAATAAGGCTACGACCAAAGAAGTCCTCTGTGCCTCGCCAAGACCTGGAAGTCAATTTTCGAAATTCAAATTCAATTTACTATTTGATAAATTTGAATCTAACATAAATTTCAATTAATCCTAGATTAAAATATATTTTCAAAATCAATAATCCTAAACTCAACAATTTTGTTTTCAAAATTTATTCAACATTTTCAAAATTAATCGTTTTTCAAAAATTTAAACCTTTTTAAACCTGTCTCACAAAACCCATAAGGTTAACATGTTTGATAACATTAGATATGGGTGAGACAGACTAGGTAATGAAATTCAATTTATGCCATCCCTACTTCTAATGGATCCAAATCAAATGCATACTTTATGTGTAGGAACATAAAGATTTGGACCAGTGGATGTTGGATAGTGGATGCTCCAGACACATGACTGGGGATAAATTGAAATTCACCAAAATCAAGTTAAAAAACCTAGGCTCAGTAGCATTTGGCAACAATGCTACACTCAAAGTAATTGTGCCAGGTAACATTGAACTTAATTCTGACTTTATTATTAAGAAAGTACTTTTGGTTGAAAATTTTAAATTCAATTTGCTTAGCATTAGTCGGTTGGTGCAGACAGTACCCAAGTCGAACCTGTGTTTTGATAAATGGCAAAGGATTCAAAAGTTAAGTCTTATTTGTTATCTAACATGCTGCTTGAGTGTGCAGATTGAAGTCCTAGCAAAGGAATGCTAGGCACCTAGCGAAGGAATGCTAGGCACTGAAACACTAAGTCCTGGCGAAGGACAGCTGGGCACCTAGCGAAGGGCTGCTAGGATACGAAGACCTTGCGAAGGACAGCTAGGCACCGGGAGAAGGACAGCTTGGCATCCATGACCTAACAAAGGACTGCTAGGCACCTAGCGAAGGGCTGCTAGGATACGAAGACCTAGCGAAGGACTGCTAGGCACCGGGCGAAGGACAGCTTGGTATCCAAGACCTTGGCGAAGG
>JAGFNQ010000898.1:90776-126647 GCA_024364735.1 Boesenbergia rotunda
CACTTTCTGGTTTCAAGGGTCTTGATATGATTCTTGGGAAATAGAAGCCGGTTCTAAATCGATCCGGACAGGATACAGAATCAAATCTAGACAAAGATCCTATTATGCTGTACTGAACCAGTCCAGACCTAAAGCTCAGGCATGGGTACCCAAACTATGCCTGAACAAACAAACTGGATCAAATCAGTATTGGATCCCCAAGGACAAGATTCATATCTTGCCTACCCATTATCGTGGCTTTAGTTCAGGGGGAGCCAAATTAAAAACTATATTTATTGTTAGATAGAATTCAATTTTTATTTTCAAATTGCATGTTTGCTTGTTTGTTTAATTTCTGCAATTTACCATGCTTAGACTTAGGACTGGTTAGTTTAAGGACTGAACCAGCTTAACTGAAATTTGACAACATAGTATTGGGAGGAGTGAGATGATAGTACGTTAGGGAAGCCAATTCTAATAAGGTCAAGTATACTCTACTTGGTCTCTTTAGACTGGTGAAACTAGCCGAAGCTACCGATCCAAGACCCAAACTAGTTAGACCAGAATTTTTCAAATAATAATTTTGAAAATGAAACTTCATTAAAAGGCTTTGTCAAGGAAAGGGTTGATGATCTAATAAGGCTACGACCAATGAAGGCCTAGTTCCTCGCCAAGACCTGGAAGCCGATTTCTGAAATTTAAATTCAAAATATTCTTTGTAAAATTTAAATCTAACACAAATTTTCGGTTACGTGTAGATTCAAATATTTTTTTAAACTCAAAATAAATTCAATTGTTTTCAAAATTAATTTAAGTTTTTCAAAATAAATCATAATTTTTTCAAAATAATATTACCTACCAAAACCTGTCTCACAAAACCTGTAAGGCTAACGTGATTGATAACCCTAGATTGGGTGGGACGGCAAACTTAATCAAAATTCAATTAATAACTGCATTTCTTTTATACAAACATTTTGTTTAGAACGACACTGACTTAACGCCAGTCAAACCTTGGTCAAAGTAGTCAAACCATGGTCAAAGTAGTCAAACCATGATCAAAATAGTCAAACCATGGTCAAAGTAGTCAAACCATAGTCAAAGTAGTCAAACCATGGTTAAACCAGTCAAATCTGGTCAAACCTGGTCAAACAGGTCTATCCCGGGCGCCCGTGAACCCTCGGGCGCCCCCCCCGTGTCCTTCCTGTCTCCTTCAAGCCGAAAAGCTGCAAAAGGTATTAACCAAGGCGCCCGGGTCCTCACGGGCGCCCCCATATGACTGGTCTAAAGCTGAAAGCTGCCAAAAGGTAGCTGCAGCCCTGCGGGGGGCGCCCTCGCCCTCCGGGGCGCCCTCGCTTGCTGGGCCGCCCTCACACACCAGGGTGCCCGGCCGAGCCCTATAAAAAGCCTTCATGCCTCACTCACTTCCCACACCAAAAACTCCTCTCTTCCTCAACTTCCTTCCTTCCAAGAGACCTTGCAACCCTCTCGAGCTCTCATCCTCGACAATGCCTCCCCGAGCTGCCACCCGGTATAATTTTATTTAATTTTAACTTTCTTTAATGCAATTCCTTCATACTTTCTTTAATGCAATTCCTTAGAAAACGCCGAGCAAACCAAGCAAACCCCGGTACCGAACCTAGTCCCGAACCTAGGTTCCGAACTTTAGAACTTTGTAATAAGTTTGCTCGAATGACATACAAGTCTTTAAAAACGAGCTACTTAAATAGACAATTCTTCACCCAATCCTACCCCTTGGCAATGAACGTTATAAACTTTTACCAACTCGACAACCTAGTATTCTGCACTCATCCGATTAACACATCCTTATATGCAGAATTCTACAACAACATAATTAGATAGGATGGTCTTATGTTCGTCACCACCGTCCAAGGGATTCCTCTGACAATCACACCTACACTACTCAACTGATTTCTTGGACTACGACCCTCACAGTCCACCTTTTGTTGTTACCCTCCTAGGGAACCTCCCTTTGATGCTCCCTATTCTCACATTACCATAGATACTTTACACTCCTACTTCTATAGGCAACCCTTGGCCAGACGATTTCAGTCTGTCGACCTTCAGGTCCAGGACTATGCTCTATATAGAGTTATAGTCCGATGCATTCTTCCTTTATCCACTAGAGACGTCGCTACCATGCGACCATTTCACACCTTCCTTCTATACGCATTGATTCATCAGCTTGATATCGACTTTGGACTTCACATGTTCCATGCGATCCTACATGCGTCCAGTGTTACCACGCAAGGGCGGGTACGCACTCCCTATTGCCACATCATCACTTTCATTCTTCATCATCATGGTCGTAACATCACCGAGGGAGAGATGGCCGAGTTGACTGACTTCGACGAGATAGGTTATAGGAATTTCTCTCTAGCTGGTATAGAGGTTTCGGGTACCGGGGTTTTGTCCTAGAGACGACAGAGAGTGGGACCCCAGCTTGACTCTGACGAGGAGGTCGAGGTCGACGTTGCAGATCTGGCAGCCGAGGTCCGAGAGCACATAGACGAGCCCCCACCACCGACACTGTACGAGAAAGTGACACGGCTCGAGACACAGGTCCAGAGCCTCCGAGAGGAAATGGAGGCAAACCATGCTGAAGAAATGGAGACAAATTTAGGCTATTACACTGAGTACATGAATGCCCTTAGAGCTGATAGGGAGACCAACGACGCACGATATCAGGAGATGATGGCACTATTTCGATCCTGGCAGCCAGGCTCTTCTGACTATCTTAGTCCCTCCTCCTAGATTTGAGTAGCATTGTACTAGTCCCTACTCAGTAGGGTTGACTCATGTTTGACTTGTATGACTGTGCTGGTTCTCTTTCATACCAGCTGACTTATGGAGTTGACTATTTACTATTTCATGATTATCTGAGTTAGAACTATGCTTGGTAGAATAGGTTTACTTTACTTACTACTTTACATGCTTTAAAATCAGTTTGAAAATAGTGTTAAAAAATTTGCTTTACTTAATGTTCAAAAACTTTTTAATAGTTTTTTTACTTAGTTTTATTTTCAAAAACTACCCCCTTCAAAACTAGGGCTTTTCCGCAAAATGAACTTATCCTAGGCCCTAACCCTAGAATACATGCACCTATAGATCTAGAAGCTAGCATCTCACAAGCACCTTAGGATACTGTTGATTGACAACCTAGAATGGGTTGAGATGCTTAAGTCTTTGCCTTAATTCAAGATGATTTAAGTCAGTGCATCTGCAGTAATTGGGGCACTAAATACAACTAAATACAGTAATCAAGTTAAGTGTCAAGCTTAGACAATGTAACTTGAACAGAACACTTAACTCGACTAACCCTAGTGAAAACTACTGTTTATAACAGTTAGTAAGTAGCTAATTGGGTTAGACAGGTCCCTACAGAGAAAATTTAAATGGTTTGATTCAGTTTATCTTACATTGGTTCAGTACAACAAATTATTCTGTTATATGCAAGTTATTTGTTATTTTGCTATATTGTTTTTTTTTGATATATGGCAAAGGGGGAGAGATATGAAAGGAGAGAAGCTTTAAATTATTAAGGTTTAATTTTTTTTTTCTTTCAAAATTTTATCCTTTCTTCAAAAAGTACTTACTCACACTTACTCTATTTTTCTCTTTCAAAGTACTTAACCTGTTTTTTTTTTCCAAAACTGTTTTCAAAAGTACTTAGTCTAAATTATTTTCAAAACAAAGCATTTTTCTAAGTACTTAAACTTAAGCTATCACTAAGTACTTATTTCTAAACTTCCCTAGAAAAGTTTTGAAGTACTAAAGAGATTGAAAACATTTAAAAAGTACTTTCAAAAACTTAAAAGAGATGTTTTAGAAATTTTTTCACTAAGTTGTTTTTCTAAAAATTTCTAAGTATAAAAATTTTTTTGGGAAAATTTACTTTCGAAAAATCTTCTAAAGTTTTGAAAATTAACTCCATCATGTTGACTTAGAAATTTTTCAAACCCCACGAAACTTTGAAAATCCTAGGGGGAGATTCCTTCCAGGGGGAAGGAACTAAACTAGTTTATCATCTACTCTGATCAACTTAACTTTTTGAATCGGGTTGCCATAAATCAAAAAGGAGGAGATTGTTGGTGCAGACAACACCGAAGTCGAACCTGTGTTTTGATAAATGGCAAAGGATTCAAAAGTTAAGTCTTATTTGTTATCTAACATGCTGTATGAGTGTCAGATTGATGTCTTAGCAAAGGAATGCTAGGCACCTAGCGAAGGAATGCTAGGCACTGAAACCCTAAGTCCTGGCGAAGGACAGCTGGGCATCTAGCGAAGGGCTGCTAGGATACGAAGACCTAGCGAAGGACTGCTAGGCACCGGGCGAAGGATAGCTTGGCATCCAAGACCTAGCGAAGGACTGCTAGGCACCTAGCGAAGGGCTGCTAGGATACGATGACCTAGCGAAGGACTGCTAGGCACCGGGCGAAGGACAGCTTGGTATCCAAGACCTGGCGAAGGAACGCTAGGCAAAAGTCCAACCGGAGGAGACGGTTGGCAACAGGTAAATTCTCCTGAGAGGAGTAGATGAGGACGCGTTCCCCGTTGAGGGAGCAGTAGGCGTCGGTTCGACCTAGGGCTCCATTTAAGAGACCCAAAGTCAGAACCAAGACAGCTAAGGTTGTATAAACCTTATACTTTATTGCTTTATATTGTTTTGGACTAACCCTGGATGCATGACCGAAGGAACGTGTGTCTGCAGCTCAGAATGCCCAAAGGAGAGGTGCAAGTAGCTGAGCAGGGCACCCCCAGTGTTCCGGGCGCCCCCAAGGTCAATACAAAACAAGTGAAGCAAAGATACGCTTCGGAAGCTTACTGGGCGGGGCACCCCCGTGCTCTCGGGCGCCCCCAGTGCCCAGGGTGCCACGCACACAAGCCAACGAAGCGGATAACTCTTATCCATCTGAGAACCTCGCTGAAATGGCCAACCAGTACGCCCCCAGCGTCCCTGGCGCCCCCAGAATCCCGGGCGCCCCCAGAGTCAATCCTCATCCCTATTCGAGTGGGATAAGGGCTGACCGAGGTAATTCTGGATTGGTTGACACGTGGGGGGGGGGGGGGCGCCCCCAACGTTCAGGGGGCCCCGAAGTGCTATAAATAGCACCCAACACCAAGGCTTCTCAACAATCAAGTTTTCCAACGCTTTTACGCTCTTCCACTCGAGGCGCTCTGCTACAGAAACCTCCCAACTCGAGATACAAGCGCCGACGACATCCCTCTGCTCCGAGATACATTCCACACCGAACGTCGGTAACGAAGAGCTATGTTTTTTCTTACTGCACTATCATTGTAATCATCCTTTTGTAAACTATTTTGCACGATTATAGTATTGCCCGCTGTAAACGGTCAACGACTGTGAGCCTTGGAGTAGGAGCCGACCGCGACTCCGATCCAAGTAAAATCTTGGTGTTTGCGTATTGTTCAGTTTTGTTTATTCCGCTCTGCGTTTGCTCATAATTTTATCCAAAAAATATTTTACGATATTCACCCCCCCCCTCTATTGTTTTCTCTTGATCCAACATAGTCAACTCTGTGATACTAGTTACATAGTGACTTTCACCAACTCTGACTGCCTTATTAGAAACCTCCAAGTCTCAAAGATAACACTTAAGGGCACTAGGAAAAACAACGTCTATACTATTAACTTACCTATAGTATCCAAATATTTTTTGACTCAATTAGAAGAATCTAACCTTTGGCATAGGAGGTTAGGTCACACTCATGTCAAACTGATTTCTAAAATTACCCACCTTGGTTTAATTAAAGGTGTACCTAAAATCAAGAACTTTGAAAACACAATTTGTAACTCATGTAAACAAGGCAAACAAATTAAGTCAACTCATAAACCAACTCAATCAGACTTAAGCTAAACCACACTTGAGCTCCTACACCTTGACTTATTTGATTCACATGGAGCCAAGTCACTATGCGGGAATCGGTACTGCTTAGTAATTATCGATGATTACTCTAGGTTTACCTGGGTTAGGTTCTTGAAATCTAAGGATGAAACCTTTAATTTATTTAATGACTTATGCAAAATGATTGAAAATCAAAACGATACTAAAATTAAAAGACTTAGGAGTGATCATGGGGGAGAGTTTGAAAATAAAAAATTTGAGGAGTTTTGTAAGATTAATGGGTATATCCATGAATTCTCCTATCCTAGAATCCCCCAACAAAATGGGATAGTAGAGAGAAAGAATAGAACCCTTCAGGAAGCCGCTAGGACCATGTTCAATAAATATAACCTAGCTAACCAATTTTGGGCAGAAGCAGTAAATACGACATGTTATATCCAAAATAGAGTCCTAATTAATAAAAGGCACAATAAAACCCCCTATGAACTCTATTATCACAGATTACCTAACATACACTATTTAAGAGTTTTTGGGTGCAGAATTCATATCTTAAATACTAAGGATTACCTAGGTAAGTTCCAATAAAAGTCAACCCCAGGGACCTTTCTAGGATACTCAACAACTAGTAGAGCCTATAAGGTTTATAATAAACAAACTCACAAAATAGAAGAAACAATCAACTTAATCTTTGACGAAGAGGTTGAACTAAAATTTGATAATCAAAATTTAAACCAATCAAATCTTGATCACGAAGATAATGAACCAACAATTGAACCTCTAATTGAACCATTAAATGAATTATCACTTGAACCAATAACTGAGGTATCAACTGAACCAATAACTGAACCAACCCAAGTAGTTGAACCAAACACTAAACCAAACTGTCCAGCCGGACTTGAGGCTGAACCTAGTTCTAGAAGAACAAAGAAACCCAGACTGAATCATCCTTCTGATCAAATTATGGGTGATCCAACCTTAGGAGTCAGAACTAGGTCTTCCTACAGAAATCTTAGTCAGATCGCACTTATTTCAAAAATTGAATCTAAGACTATAGAAGAAGCTCTACCTGACCCAGATTAGATCATAGCTATGCAAGAGGAGCTAGCCAAATTTGAAAGAAATCAAGTCTGGGAATTAGTACCTAAACTTGAGGGAAAATCTATTATAGACACTAAGTGGGTTTTTAGGAATAAACTAAATGATCAAGGGAAAATTGATAGAAATAAAGTCCGCTTAGTAGTTAAAGAGTTTAGTCAGGTCGAAGGGTCAGACTATGATGAAACCTATGCCCCAGTAGCTAGACTTGAGTCAATTAAAATGTTATTAGCTTTTGTAGTCCACAGAGGGTTTAAACTATACCAAATGGATGTCAAGTCTGCATTTCTTAATGGGTTTATTAAAGAAGAAGTTTATGTAGGACAACTAATAACCGTTTTAGTCGCGTTACAGTTTCAAATACAATTAAAGTATCGAACTCCTCTAAACTAATGTAGTATAGAGTAACTCGAGTCGTCTCTCTCAAGGAATGTAATAGTAGGTTAACAATCTTAGGATCGTATGTTATTGCTTTTGGATTTTGGGATGTTAACTGGGGTTTGGATTTGAACGCTAAGACGACGAAAAGATATAGCAGAGCATGTATGAAATCTAGTTCTAATTAATGAAAGACAATGGAGGTAAGGAAATCTAATTTAACCTAACTACAATTGCAGAAAAGAAAAGAGCAACTTGAAATAAAACATCAACAAAACTAAACATGGAACAAAACCTACAACATTAAAGAAATCTAATCTAACCTAACTTAATTGCATTTAAATGAAGATTGAATCTAAATCTAGCATTCAAATGAAATCCACAACTTAATTGCATCAATTAAAACCTAACTAATGGAAGACACATTTCATCGAACACATGGTAGGCATGAAAGAATTCAATCACAGTATGTGCAATCTAAACATGGGGAATCAAGCATCAATACAAGCATTCATCATCAATCACATAACATTCAACTACATTAAACCATTAACCAAATCTGATGAAGCTGCTGCCCGATGCAATCTGAAGAAGACTGCTGGCCGGATTCTGTTGAAGAGGAATTGCTGATCGGATTTGATGAAGGCTGGATGAAGGAGTTGGAAATTGAAGCTAAGCTATTGTGAAGAGGTGGCTACCGGCTGTAATGAAGAGGATGCTGCCCGCTGTGATGTAGGAGAAGAAGATAGGGAAAAGAGAGAAGCCGAGTGGATGAATTGGAGAAGGAGATGGCCGGAGATGGAGAAATGGAGTCGGGGTCGAGTGCGCTAGGGTTGAGAGAAAAGAAGAGGAGAAGTGGAAGGGATGACTGGCCGGCTAGGGTTCGCGGATGGAGAGCGCCCCCCTTGTCATCGGCCGGTTGTGAAGAAGAGAAGGGGAAGAATAAAGAAGGGCCGGCCGGCGGCGGTGAGATGGTGAAGAGCGGCCGGCCTTAGGGAAGGAGATGGAGCCGGGGTCGAGATTCGAAGAAGGAAGAAAGTTTTGAGAGAAGGAGATGTGATTCCCCCAAGCCGGTTGCGCCCAAGCTCCTTTTCTCCCCCTGTGTGCGGGCGGGTTCGGCCCATGGAGCAGGGATCAAATCCAGCCCTAGCCTTGTGTGCAACCCAGCTTCAGCGGTTCGACCCAGCCTCAGCTTTTGGTTGACCCAACCTCAGCTTTTGGTTGACCCAGCATTTGGGTTCAATCTTTAATTCCCTACAAAAATCATGAAATTATACCAAAATTTAGAGGAATTTATAATGAGCTCCAAAAATAGATCCTAATCATAAAATATGATATAAACATGATTTAAACGTATGAGAGGATAAAAAATGCTAATTAAATGAGCAAATATAATGGCATAAAATGCTAGTTATCACACCCCCACACTTAATTCTTGCACATCTCGAGCAAGTAAACAAAACTAAAAGAAAACAAAACATCTCCCAAACATTACATCCTCTATCGATACTTTAGAAATAATAAAAGAAGGTTACTTAGGATCATCAAGTCTCAAGAATCCATGTATTTATGGTTCCAAATCTCACATAAGTCAAAAGGCATGGTAATTTCATCAACTTGAATAAACTAAGCATGACAAAAACCTCACAAGATGGATATATGCACTGATGCTCACAAAAATAACAAATATGAAAGTGGAGTTCTCTCAAAGCATGTATGACATTGCACTACCATATGCTTGCTTATCTTCTACTTCTCCACTACTATAACATAAGTACACAAATCAAGAGGACTTTTCAATGACTAATGATGAAACCATGTGCTAATAAGAGAACAAGCAGGGTAGATAACAAAGAAGATCACAGAGAATATGAGACTATTGGGGTAATCAATATGAGTATACAATCAAATAATATGCCAAAGTAAAAAGAATTCACCAAAACATCCAACACTCAAAATTCTCCTTGCACATTCTCAATGAATACACAACAACCACTTACAACTATAAAAATATTCTTTCTTGTTCATCACTAACAAAATTCCAAATGCTTGAGAAATTTTTTTTACTCTTTCATTTTTCATTCTTTTCTCTTTTTTTTTTTCATTTTTTGTTCATTTCTCATCTTTATTTCATTTTTAATTTATTTTTCTTCTTATTTTTTTTAAATTTTTTTAAAAATTTTTTTTCAATAGAGAGATTTTTTTTCAACAAGCATTTGTCCATACACACTTGTCTTCCCCCCACACTTAAAACTTACCTCAAACAATGTAATAAAGTATGATAACATCTAAAACTCTCAATAATAGATGCTAATAAAAGATAAATAAAAATATACTCATCATGCAATCACCCCATGCTCTCATCGCATGCTCAAGGAAAGAATAAGCTAATAAAGATATGCCAGTGAGAATATAATGACAATGAAAAGATCTGACAAAGGAAAGACAATGAAACATGAAAGCAATAGGTGAAATGCTCAATAATGACGATAGCAAAGTAGAGGGAAAACTAAGAGCTCAACAAGAAAGTTTGCCTCCATCATATTCATGTAGGCTTATGCTACTGTAATTTCAAAAAGAATCAAAGCAATTTCTAGAGTGTCAAGTATCACAAATGCTATCACACATAAGAGGATTAAGGATAGGCATGACAATATCCTCACTAGGTGAACAATAAAATGTCATGCTTAATCCAACAAGATAGAGTCCATCACCACAACAATTGACTAAATGCAATTAATGTCCCCAAGCATACCAAGGAAACCAAAACTCAATAGTCAGACTTAACTATCTTTTATGATTCTCAAAGCATAATAAAGGAACATGTATGAAGATACAACTGGAAATCAAGTAAGGTTTATTCAAGACCAAACAAAATGCAAAATGAGGAAGCAAAGCATGAATGCAAAGTATAAAAGCAAACAAACATGCAAGTATAAACATAAAAAAAATAAGAAAAGGAACAAACTCTGTAGGACCGGTGCCGTCAATAGAGGGGGGGGGTGAATATCGACCGTTAAAAACATAGTAGAAAATCATAGACTTTTGAATCTTCGTTCTAGACTCAGAGCGTTAGTGCAGGGAAAATAAACAGAACGAAGAAAATAAAAACCAACACAGATTGCATGCGGGATTTTTACTTGGTTCCCGACCCCCCAGGGTCAGTACATCCAAGGCCTATGCACGGGAACGCCTGTCCACTATTGGTCTCCTTTCTGAACTTTCCAGAGGCGGAGAAACCCGTCTTACAGTGCAAGATTACAATCAAAATGATAAATGAATTGAATGCGGAACAATAAAATCAAACCGAACAAACAAGATCTGAAACTTGGCCGATCTGGACCTTCGAAGTGCCGCGCACTTCCTTCTGGAGCCTCCTGGTCGTAGAGCCTCGTCTTTAGTGCATTGTCGTTGGTCAGAATGATCAGAATAGCTTACAGCAGTTGTGGTTGAACCAGAGGGGTCGAGGCCCCTTTTATAGCACTCCTGGGGGTGCCCTGGAAGTCGGGGGCGCCCCTATGAACTCGGTCAAACCTTATCCCCGCGCCGACGTCGCCAATGCTGATAAAACCTTTGACCAGGGCACCCCGGACCTCCCGGGCGCCCTCATGAAGGCTTATATGTGTTTCAGACTCGAAACAACAAATATAGCTTTGAACCCGGGCGCCCCGGACCTCCCGGGCGCCCTGCTTGAAGCCTATTCTGCCTTCTTCACTTATCCTGCATTTTTCACCCTGCAGCTGATAAAACCTTTGACCAGGGTGCCCTAGACCTCCCGGGCGCCCTCATGAAGGCTTATATGTGTTTCGGACTCGAAACAACAAATATAGCTTTGAACCCGGGCACCCCGGACCTCCCGGGCGCCCTGCTTGAAGCCTATTCTGCCTTCTTCACTTATCCTGCATTTTTCACCTTTGGCTTGGGCGCCCTAGATTCATGGGGGCGCCCGCACTAATGGGGGCGGCCTGCTTCAAGGCCTCCAGCCCTTGTTTTTTTTTCTTTGCTTTGTCTTCCTAATCTTGGTACCTGCAAGATACAAAAACACAAAGCACATATACATATAATATTAGCCTTAAGGACTTGGTTCGGACTTTGGATCTCCATGAAATCCTAGGTCGAACTGGCACATGTTCTCACCCCCGGAAACGCGCCTTCCACCTACTCCTTTCAGGAGACGGTTGCCACCCAGTCTTTCGGGTGGACTTTTGCTTAGCTTCCGATACTTCCGGACCTCGAGACGCCCGAACCCCTACCCGTCTCTACTTCTATCCTTAGTCATCGCTCAGCTAAGTTGTTCAATCCCTCGGACCAAGACTCCATGCCCAAACCCTAGGTCCAGGACTTAGGTGCCCAACCCTCGGCCAGGTCTTCGTGCTTAATTCCCCGAACCAGGTCTTCGGTGCCCAACCCTCGGCCAGGCCTTCTTGCCCAGTCCTCGACCAGGACTTAGTGCCCACCTTCCGAGTAGGTCTTCGGTGCCCAGCCTTTGGCCAGGACTTACTGCCCAGTCCTCGACCAGGACTTCGTGCCCACCTTCCGAGCAGGTCTTAGTGCCCAGCTTCACTCACCAATTCTTAGTGCCTAGGTAAACTAGAACTTATCATCCACTTAGGTTACTTCTCCTTTGGTCCCCTTTGTTTGTTTAATATATTACTGACTTAAGTGTATTGTCAAACATTTAAAACACTTAGAAGAGAACATCATTGATGCAACTTGCATCGACAATCTCCCCCTTTTTGATATTTGACAATAACTTAAGTTAGATTGGTTGAAGGGGCTAACATACTATCATTGCGATTTTGATCAAAAAAATGATTTTTGATCCTCTGGGAAAAATAAGAAAAAATTTCTAACTTTCACTCTCTAACTTAAGCACCCACTCCCCCTTTGTCATACATCAAAAAAATCACCAGAAATACTTGCGCCAACAATGAGAATATTTGGTTCTTTTTTAGAATACTTAGTATAAATTTTTGAAGGCATAGCATAAAACTAAGTACTTACCTATTTTGATCTTAGTAAACTTAAACAATATTGCATTTTTTTTGGAAAATACCATATTTTTGAAAGAATACTCTGAGTTTTGAAAGGTGCAAGTACTTTGAAAGATATAATGCATTTTTTGAAAGATATTTTGTAAACTATATGTTTTTTTATACATATTTTGCAAGTACTAACTAATTTTTGAAAAGATGAGACTTTGAAAAATATAAGTAATTTTTGAAAAGTATTATGCATTTTGAAAACATAATATTTTACTTGGCTAGATTTCTTTTCCAGTCTGACACAATCCTAGGAAACCTTGTTAACTACAAGGATATTTTCCTAAGTGTCCTGGAAAATTTTCAAACTCAAGTAAATATAAAAATAATTTCATAAGTCACACAAATTCTAAAAAATAGAATAATAGGATGTAAGTACATTTTGAAAAATGTATGAATTTTTGAAGTCATAATACTTGACTTGGTTTATCTTCCAGTTTGACACAATCATAGAAAACCTTGTTGACTACAAGGACATTTTCCTAAGTGTCCTGGAAGATTTTTCAAACTCAAGATAAACATTTTTTCAAATTGATCAAAATCGGATGAATTTTTGAAAATACTAGTATTTTTAAGGAAAAAATGTTAGTATTTCGAAAGAATACTTATGTTTTTAGCAAGATTTTGAAGATATAGTTCAAGAAAACATGTTATTAAATAATTCTTTTAATTTGACCTCCCCCTAAACTTGACTCAGTCCTGGGAAGATTGTTGACCACAAGTACTCTTCCTCTGAGTCTTAAGGTTTGATTCAGATCAAAAGAATAATCTAATAATTTTCAAAATAATTAATTTAAAACTTGTCAGAAGGTTGACTCAGACTTCCCCTAAATCTGACACATCCTAGAAGTCCTTTTAGATGATGAAGTAGACCTTCCTCTGTGTCTTTAGGGTTTATCAAAATCAAATGAATACCAATTTTCAGGAAGATAGATTTTGAAACCACCATTTGGAAAGACGATAATTTTTAAAGTATGAGCCTTTTTTGAAAACATATGTGATTGAAATTAAGGAGCAATTTTCGAAAAGTTTTTTTAAAAAAAATTCAAAAGAGTGAAAACACTCCCCCTGTACCCAACATCGTTTGACTCTATCTAAGTACCTTAAGGAACTTTAGTGTTGTCCTAAGAGGCTTGTGTCTAATTGCATGAGCCAAACAATTTTTGAAAATGATGTAAATTTTGAAAACATATCATATATATTCAATCAGACAAATATGAATTCCATACAAACATTATTATGTTGAAGCTCTTTTTGAAAATATATTTTTAGAAAAATATTCTAATAATTTTGAAAATAGTTTTGAAACATGCTCATCAATTTCTTAGTCCTTAACATCTCACCCATTCTAGGTTTCTCAATACAGCAAACATGGTTGCTTTATGGGTGTATTGTGAGATGCTTAAATCATGTTTCTGAATTTATTATTAAATCTAAGATTTGATTGAAACTTGTGTTAAATTCAAATCTAGCAATAGTAAAGTGAATTTGATTTTCAGTAATTGGCTTCCAGGTCTTGGTGAGGCACTAGGCCTTCTTTGGTCGTAGCCTTATTGGATCATCAACCATTTCCTTGACAAAGCCTTGTATAGAAAATTCATCTTCAAGTTACTTCTTGAAAGATTTTGGTTTAACTAGTTTGGGTCTTGGATCGGTAGATTCGGCTAGTTCCACCAAACTGGCTTCCCTAACGTACTATCATCTCACCTCCACCCAATACTAGGTTGTTCAAGTTTCAAGTAATCTTTTTCCTATAACCATTCTAAATTTTGTATAAAATTTAAATATGACTGACATGCCATATAATTAAAAGAATTTGCAAATGCATGGCATGACAATTATGCATGAGTCAAACAAGTCCAAAGCATTTTAATTACGTTTCTAAAGATGTATATACATGTCGTGTGAACCGACGAATATGTCAACCCATTTTGACACATTTAATTTTATTAAATTAATTGTTGCGGTATGAGTAAGATTTTAGTTTAGTTCGGGTTTATTTAATATTTGGTAGGATTAAGAATTAATTAAAATTAACTTAGTTAGAAATTAATTGAGATTTAATTGAATTAATTTAAGTTTGAATTAATTTAGATTGAATTAATTTAAGTTTGAGTTAATTTAATTTGAATTAATTTAAGTTCGAATTTAATTTGAATTGAATTTAATTTGAATTTAATTTAATTAAGATTCAATTTTAATTTAATTTGAATTTAATTTAATTAAGATTTAATTTTTATTTAATTTGAATTTAATTGCTTTAATTAAGATTTAATTTGTGACGACCCGCCTTCTCCTCTTTTCCTTAAAGTGGACGTCACTTTCAGTTAGCCTTAACTTTACCTTATTCTTAGTCTTAGGTTACAACTACTTGACTTCCCTTAACTTGCTCTGAATTTTTTCCTTTAAAAAAAACTTTCATTTTGATTTGCTTTGCAAGGATTTGACCCCTAGACCTGTAACACTCATTTTTTTTTTTTTCATAAAGCGGCGTTACGCTAGCATACTTAGGGGCATGTGAACATCATAAGGCAGCGGAATACTTAAATCTTACACATACATGCGCCTAACTATCCTTCCTAACATGGTGACATGGAACTTAGCATAGTAACATCATACTTAGCATCATAGCATACTTAACATCATATCATACTTAACATCATACCATAAAGTCACCTAAGTCATTCAATAAGCACATAAGTAGCAAACGTAAAGTTTTAGCATAAGACTTGTAAATGTATCTCTTTCTTGGCCAAGTCACTACCACACACATATGCTTGTCCCCCTTGCTGCTTCCCCCTATCGTCCTCTTGCTTGATCTGCGGTACAAGGAAATAAGACTATAAGTACATAGGCTTAGTAAGACTCTTTCCTACTCACTAAAATCATTCGTCACTTAAACATAAGCACACAAAACATTAACATAACTTGGTGCTTGACATGAATCATAAGCATAAGACATCAACCGTCCTTAACAATATCTAAACATGGCATACAAATAAACATAAAACATATTTAACATGGCATGATACATGACATACATCCAATCATAAAACATATTTAACATGGCATGATACATGGCATACATCCAATCATAAAACATATTTAACATGACATGATACATGGCATACATACAAACATAAAAACATATTTAACATGGCATGATGCATGGCATACATACAACATAAACATATTTAACATGGCATAATTCCTAGCATGGCATATGGGCATCTTCTTAACATAAACAAAAACATAAGACTTTCACTATCATGCCTAATTTCTTAACAAGAAACATAAGCATAAAACATTACTATCCTGGCATAATGCATAACATGAATGAATGCATGAGGCAAATGCATATACATAAGGATGCTTACATTTAAAACCATACTTTTAAATACTTAAAACATCATCATAACATCATGGGGTCCTCGGCTTGTACCACATACATACATCATAAGCGCGCATCCCTAAGTAGATACGAGGTAGCGAGCCCCGACCTACTAGGGTAAGGACAACATAGTCGGTAGTCCCAGAATCGGGGCGTTCTTAAGGTGCCCATCCCTGTTGCACAGCTTCGGTAGTGCCAGAACCGTGGACAGCATAGTCGGTAGTCCAAAATCGGGGCGTTCTTAAGGTACCCATCCCTTGGACCCATACTTTGGTCCGGTACAAGCCCATTCATAAAGTAAAATAACTTCACATGCTTCGTTATTCATGGAACATTCATGGCATACTTAAACATAGCATAACTTCGTTACATGAAGCATGACATAAATCATACTTGACCTTTCATCGTTCATACTTAATACATAGCATCATGATGCCCTAAGGCATAAGCATTATCTTCATTCATAAACATGGCATGCTTACATAAACATCATTCTTGTTCATAGTGCTTGCATAATCATGATACATAAGGTAAGCATTGCATTGTATTCATAACACATGACATATTCACATAGACCATTCTCCTAATTCATCTAACTTGCATGATTATGATACATAAGGTAAGCCTTGCATTACGTTCATAAAACATGACATATTCACATAGACCATTCTCCTAATTCATCTAACTTGCATGATCATGATACATAAAATAACCATGGCATCTAACATAAACATATCAAACATGAACTATAACACCTAAGGTTAGGGTTAAAGGTAACATAATTTCTACCACATGCTTGAACCTATATATCATAATAAGCCATAAACCATCATTCTTGAAACCCTAACTCCACCTAAACCCCATCTACATGACTTGGCCGAAACTTGTAAGGAAATGGTTCAACCATTCAAATGACATGTAAGGTAGCATAAGGTAAATACAAGACCATACATTACTTATAAAGTCATAGGAAGCTATTAGGGCTCATGTTTTAGGGTTAACCCTAACTCCTAGCCCTTCTTCCTAGGGTTGGCCGAAACCCACATGGACCATGGGTCCATGAAAAATTCATAAAAATTCCAATTAAACATCTAACACCATCCATATCATACCATAGGAGCCATTGGAACCCATACTTGTAACAAACCCTAACTCCTTTCCCTATTATCCATCTTGGCCGAAACTTGTAGGGCCTCTAGGCCATGTGAAAATTCACATAAAACATCCTCAACCTCCCTTGTATCATTAGGGTATACAAGACATACACTTGGAGGGTTAAATCCAACCCTAGCTATGGAATCCTTATCATGGTCCGAAGCCCTAATGGGTCTTAGAGTACTCCAAAAATTCCCAAAAATTATACTTATTCTCTAAACATCATGAGAACACCTAAGAAAGCATGATTTAGATTTTTAACATCACCATGGACCCAAAACCCATGGTGGCCGAATACTTTAGGGGTCCAAAACATGGTTTTTCTCAACATCAAACCTAAAACCAACTTTATATTATGCTAAAAATCACAAAGGAACTATTATACCACAGGTGAGGGAGTCTTACCTTAGATTATCTTGGTTTTAGACCTTAGATTTGGGAGAAGGATGAAGACCTTTTTGCTTTTTAACCACCTCTAGCCTGTGTAACCTTGAACAAGAATCTTGGATCTTGAAGGAGAGGACTTCTTGTGGACTTTTCTCCAAGGAAAACCCCTCCTATGGGGTTCGGCTAGAAGGAGGAAGAAGGAGGAGAAATGTGGCTTGGTGGATGAGGAGAAGAGAAATGAACCTTAATGGTTAAGTTATCTCTTATTTATGCACCATGAAGAGAGGTAAGTGAAGAGACATGGTACCTTCTCTCTTGTGACTCCTCACTTTCCTCTAGCCTTAACAAGAATTCACTTCTTTCCCTCATAGCACTCCCTTGCTAGGTGAATTGGTTAGTGCATGCATGGTTGTAGAAGAGGTCCAAGGTTCAATCCTTGGTGTATGCACATTTTTTTTTAATTTTATTTTCCATTATTTCCGAAAATTTCCCTAAAATTCACCCATAATCATGCTAATATTCCCAATTACAATCCAAGTAGATTTATATTAAATTTTGCACCAAATCTACTAATAACCATGGTACTAAAAAGCCCATATAAGGCCCATTAGTACTTAGTTTCTCAATTTAAGTGAGAAAATCATGGATTTCTAAACTAAGGTTCGTACTTATATTTCTGGGTCCATCGGAAAATTATCTAGACATGCTCATTATTTAAAGAAAATATTAAGAGAATTTTTCGGGTCGTTACAATCCCCCATACCTCGTGAAAGTTCGTCCTCGAACTTAGAATAGCTCCGGGTACTTGCGTCTCATCTCGTCCTCGCGTTCCCAGGTAGCTTCCTCGAACCGCTAACTTTGCCATAAGACCTTGACTAAGGGCACCTCCTTGCTCCTTAGCTTTTTGATTTCCCGATCCATGATTTGTATAGGTCGGCTTTCAAAACTTAGGTCTTCCTGAACTTGTACTGTCTGTGGCTCGATCATTTGATCTGTGTTTCGAATACACTTCTTGAGTAACGACACATGAAACACGTTATGGATAGCCGACATCTCTTGAGGCAGCTCTAGTTCATATGCCACCTTGCTAACTCTTTTCAGAATCGGGTACGGCCCCACATATCGCGGACTTAGTTTTCCTTTCTTCCCAAATCTTGTTACCCCTTTCATAGAAGCCACTTTAAGAAATACCAGATCTCCAACCTCAAATTCCAGTGACCTACGCCGAACATCCGCATAACTCTTCTGCCGGCTTTGAGCAGCTTCAATCCGTTGTCGAATGTTCTAGATAGCTCGAGTGGTGTCGTTGATGAGATCCGTCGTGAGCCCCATTTCCTTCTTCTCACCACCTTCGTACCAACAAATTGGAGACCTAAATCTCCTCCCATACAAGGCTTCATAGGGTGCCATTCCGATAGTAGCTTGGTAGCTATTATTGTAAGCGAATTCCGCTAAACATAGATATCGACACCAACTTCCTTTGAAATCCAGGACACAATCCCTCAACATATCCTCCAATACCTGATTCACTCGTTCCGTTTGCCCGTCCGTCTGAGGGTGAAAAGCAGTACTGAACCGCAGTTTAGTTCCAAAAGACTTCTGAATGCATTCCCAAAAATGTGAGGTAAAGCGACCATCCCTATCAGAGGTGATAGTCTTGGGAATTCCATGGAGTCTAATTATCATCTTAACATATAATTGAGCTAGTTGCTTAATCGAATAAGTCATCTTGACTGCAAGGAAGTGGGCAGACTTTGTCAACCTGTCCACAATTACCCATATCGCATCATATCCATTTGTAGTCCTGGGAAGTCCTGAAATGAAATCCATAGAGATATCTTCCCATTTCCACTCCGGAATCGGGAGTGGCTGTAGAACTCCGCCGGGTCGCTGGTGTTCTGCTTTCACTCTTTGGCAAGTCAGGCAAGTACTCACATGCTGAGCCACATCCCTCTTCATGCCGGACCACCAAAATTTCTCCTTCAGATCCTGATACATTTTGGTGGATCCTGGATGCATCGAATAAGGGGTTTTGTGAGCTTCCACTAATATCTTTCTCCGTAGCTCCAGATCATTAGGGATACATGGACGATCCCTAAGGTATAGTACCCCCCCGTCGGCGATACGAAAACCATCGCCCTTCCCTTCTAAGATCTCCTGTTTGATTCTCTGAAGACCCGAATCACAATTTTGCTTTTCCAATATGTCCTCAAACAGCACCGGTGCTAATGTCATAGTGGAAAGCCGTCCGGAGATGACCTCGACTCCAAAATTAACAATTTCTCTCTCGAGTGGCTGGGGTAATATAGATACAGACATCAAAGTGGCATTTACCTTCCGGCTGAGTGCATCGGCCACTTTATTTGCCTTCCCTGGATGGTGGAAGATCTTGCAATCGTAGTCCTTTACCAACTCGAGCCATCGGCGTTGTCACATATTCAAGTCTTTCTGAGTGAAGAAGTATCGCAGACTCTGGTGGTCTGTATAGATCCTACACTGTGCTCCATACTGATAATGCCTCCATATCTTAAGAGCGAAAACCACCGCAGCCAATTCCAGATCGTGAGTGGGGTAGTTCTGCTCATGTTCCTTAAGTTGCCTAGAGGCGTAGGCAATGACTTTACCATTCTGCATAAGCACGGCTCCAAGTCCTAGCTTGGAAGCGTCGCTGTATATATCGAAGTTCTGATTACTTTCCGGAAGGGTGAGAATTGGAGCACTGGTAAGTCTCCTTTTTAGTTCCAAGAAACTTCTTTCGCAGTTCTCCGTTCACTCGTACATTTTATCCTTCTGGGTGAGAGCCGTTAGAGGAGCCGCAATTCTCGCAAAGTCCTCCACAAATTTTCGATAATAGCCTGCTAGTCCGAGAAAGCTCCGGATTTCATTGGCGTTCTTTGGCCGGCTCCAGTTATTCACAGATTCAATCTTGGTTGGGTCTAACATAACTCCGTCTTTGGAAATGATATGGCCCAGAAATCCCACTTGGTCGAGCCAAAACTCGCATTTGGAAAATTTCGCATACAGTTGCTTTTCCCGAAAAATCTGTAGTACTATCTTCAGGTGCTCGGCATGCTCTTCCTGGGTCCTCGAATAAATAAGGATATCGTCGATGAAGACAATCACAAATTTGTCGAGAAAAGACGAGAATACCTGATTCATAAGGTCCATAAACATAGCAGGAGCATTTGTCACGCCGAAGGGCATAACCACAAATTCAAAATGCCCGTGCCTTGTTCGGAAGGCCATCTTCGGAATATCCTCCGATTTTACTCTAACTTGATGATAACCAGACCTCAAATCAATTTTCGAGAAAATAGTGGCTCCCTTTAATTGGTTAAACAGGTCATCTATCCTCGGAAGGGGATACTTGTTCTTGATCGTTACGTTGTTCAGTGCTCGATAATCTATACACATCCGCATAGATCCGTCTTTCTTCTTCACAAACAGTACCGGAGCCCCCCAAGGGGAATGACTAGGGCGAATAAATCCCTTGTCAAGCAACTCCTGTAATTGTTCTTGAAGCTCCTTCAATTCAACCGGCGCCATACGGTAGGGTGCCTTAGAGATCGGGTCGGTACCAGGTACCAATTCGATCTCGAATTCCACCTCTCTATCCGGGGCTAATCCTGGTAATTCATCCGGAAATACCTCTGGGAAATCGGATACAACCCTGACATCTCCTAACTTCTGATTCTTCACTTGACTAACGTCAACCACATATGCTAGAAACCCACTATATCCTTTGTCTAACATCTTTTGTGCTTGGAGATTGGATAAGAATTTCCTGGTTCTTGTTCTTGGTTCTCCAATGAACTCAAACTTAGAATCTTCCTCAGATCAGAAGACCACCTTTCACCTACGACACTCGATAGAAGCACCGTATTTATCCAGAAAATCCATTCCCATTATAACGTCATAATCTTGCATGTCGAGTACTATCAGATCGCAGTAGAGTTCCCTTCCTGCGATCCCGACAGGCACCGCACGCAGTACATGAGTGGATGCCGAAGGCAGGGTTGTTAAGAACTTGCAGTCTAACACTTGCGGAATCATATCCATCTTCTTGATATATGGTACAGAAATGAACGAATGCGTTGCCCCAGTATCAAACAATGCAGTAGCGTACTGACTGAAAATAAGTATCTGACCTGTGACAACAGTAGAAGCTCCCGCAGCGTCCTCCTTAGTAATCGAGAAAACCCTAGCATTCGTCATAGTTGGTGGGACCTCCAGCATTGGGGTACCTTCCAGCTCATCTTGCATATAATGTAGTTTCGCTGGAGCACCTTGGTATTGGACAATTGGTTGGGGAAGGGCCTGGTTCCTGGTAGGACAATAAGTCGCCATATGCCCTTCCACTCCACAGGTGAAACACCGGTTCGTACCTTTACGACATTCCCCGAAGTGCCCTTTCCCGCATGTCGCGCACAGGGAGGGCTTGGCCTGTTTATTCGCTGGGCCCCCTTGGGGGTTGTTCCATGGCCTCCGTTTACCACCTTGGTCTCCTTTCCAGTTAGTATTGGTACTCTGGGGTTTTTGCCCTCCTGAGCGAGGATGAAAGGAAAATATCAAGGGTAATGAAAGAAAGAATCGAGAATCCCGGAGTGAACTTGATCCTTACTTTCATTCAGTGCCTTCCTTTGCTGATTGATATTGTTTAGATAATGCTCAGTGAGTAGGGCGCCACTAAACAGCTCCTCAGTGGTCTGCGGTCTGTTAACTCCGCCGGCCACATTCAGAGCTATTTCTGGCCGCAACATCTTCAGCATAAGTCGAACCCTTTCTTTTTCGGTGTGGACCAGCTCGGGGCATAGACGAGCCAGTCGATTGAATTTCTTCACGGCTTCATTAACCGAGAGGTCGCCCTGTCGGAATTCCGTGAACTCATCGTAATGTTTGTTTGTGACACATAGGTTGAAGAATTCTTCAAAGAATTCCGACTCGAAATCTGACCACGTCATCTGGTTCACTTGTCTTTTAGCCTTGACCCTTTCCCACCACATTCTGGCATCCCCAGAAAGGCAGAATGATGCGCACTTGATCTTCTCATGCTTCGGCCAATCTAGCAGCTCCAGTGTCCTTTCCACGGTCTTGAACCACGCTTGGGCGTCCCATGGTTCGCCAATACCCGAGAAGTTTTCCGGTATCAGCCTCAACCACTGGATCAGGTATGCCTCTTGTCGTGCTGCAGTGGTCGGGCCTATCAGCGGGGTCTGCGTAACGGTGGGAGCTATGGGTATAGCAGTCTGATTCTCCGGGGGAGTAGTGGAATTTTCTTGCTAGTTCACCAAGGTATTAATGGTTTGCTTTTGCTCAGCAACTTGACGCTGGAGCTGAGTCACTAAATGCATCAGGTCAGGTGATGGCGCTGTCTCGTTAAGTCGGTTACTCTGTCTTCTGGCCATGTTTTTCTTCACCAAAGACAAACGTGGATAATATAAGTTATTGTTATTCCTACCCCCATATTAAATTCTAAATTATTTGATTTATAAAAAGAATATCGTTCATAGTTACATTTCCTACTGTACTTTTCATCATAACATTATCCATACTTGCACATTCTAGAATCATTAGAGAGCATAAGGTATGCATAGAGGTACTTACTTCGAAGCTGCAGGAAGAGGACTTGATGTGTGTGTAGTGAGATGGTAACTGCTCTGATACCAACCTGTAACGCCCGCTTTTTTTTTCACAAAGCGGCGTTACGCTAGCGTACTTAAGGGCATGTGAACATCACAAGGCAGCGGAATACTTAAATCTTACACATACATGCGCCTAACTATCCTTCCTAACATGGTGACATGGAACTTAGCATAGTAACATCATACTTAGCATCATAGCATACTTAACATCATATCATACTTAACATCATACCATAAAGTCACCTAAGTCATTCAATAAGCACATAAGTAGCAAACGTAAAGTTTTAGCATAAGACTTATAAATATATCTCTTTCTTGGCCAAGTCACTACCACACACATATGCTTGTCCCCCCTGCTGCTTCCCCCTATCGTCCTCTTGCTTGATCTGCGGTACAAGGAAATAAGACTATAAGCACATAGGCTTAGTAAGACTCTTTCCTACTCACTAAAACCATTCGTCACTTAAACATAAGCACACAAAACATTAACATAACTTGGTGCTTGGCATGAATCATAAGGATAAGACATCAACCGTCCTTAACAATATCTAAACATGGCATACATATAAACATAAAATATATTTAACATGGCATGATACATGGCATACATCCAATCATAAAACATATTTAACATGGCATGATACATGGCATACATCCAATCATAAAACATATTTAACATGGCATGATGCATGGCATACATACAAACATAAAAACATATTTAACATGGCATGATGCATGGCATACATACAACATAAACATATTTAACATGGCATAATTCCTAGCATGGCATATGAGCATCTTCTTAACATAAACATAAACATAAGACTTTCACTATCATGCCTAATTTCATAACATGAAACATAAGCATAAAACATTACTATCCTGGCATAATGCATAACATGAATGATGCATGAGGCAAATGCATATACATAAGGATGCTTACTTTTAAAACCATACTTTTAAATACTTAAACATCATCATAACATCATTGGGGTCCCCGGCTTGTACCATATACATACATCATAAGCGTGCATCCCTAAGTAGATACGAGGTAGCGAGCCCCGACCTACTAGGGTAAGGACAGCATAGTCGGTAGTCCCAGAACCAGGGCGTTCTTAAGGTGCTCATCCCTGTTGCACAGCTTCGGTAGTGCCAGAACCGTGGACAGCATAGTCGGTAGTCCAAAACCGGGGCGTTCTTAAGGTACCCATCCCTTGGACCCATACTTCGGTCCGGTACAAGCTCATTCATAAAGTAAAATAACTTCACATGCTTCGTTATTCATGGAACATTCATGGCATACTTAAACATAGCATAACTTCGTTACATGAAGCATGACATAAATCATACTTGACCTTTCATCGTTCATACTTAATACATAGCATCATGATGCCCTAAGGCATAAGTATTATCTTCATTCATAAACATGGCATGCTTACATAAACATCATTCTTGTTCATAGTGCTTGCATAATCATGATACATAAGGTAAGCATTGCATTGTATTCATAACACATGACATATTCACATAGACCATTCTCCTAATTCATCTAACTTGCATGATCATGATACATAAGGTAAGCCTTGCATTACGTTCATAAAACATGACATATTCACATAGACCATTCTCCTAATTCATCTAACTTGCATGATCATGATACATAAAATAACCATGGCATCTAACATAAACATATCAAACATGAACTATAACACCTAAGGTTAGGGTTAAAGGTAACATAATTTCTACCACATGCTTGAACCTATATATCATAATAAGCCATAAACCATCATTCTTGAAACCCTAACTCCACCTAAACCCCATCTACATGGCTTGGCCGAAACTTGTAAGGAAAGGGTTCAACCATTCAAATGACATGTAAGGTAGCATAAGGTAAATACAAGACCATACATTACTTATAAAGTCATAGGAAGCTATTAGGGCTCATGTTTTAGGGTTAACCCTAACTCCTAGCCCTTCTTCCTAGGGTTGGCCGAATCCCACATGGACCATGGTCCATGGAAAATTCATAAAAATTCCAATTAAACATCTAACACCATCCATATCATACCATAGGAGCCATTGGAACCCATACTTGCAACAAACCCTAACTCCTTGCCCTATTATCCATCTTGGCTGAAACTTGTAGGGCCTCTAGGCCATATGAAAATTCACATAAACCATCCTCAACCTCCCTTGTATCATTAGGGTATAAATGACATACACTTTGAGGGTTAAATCCAACCCTAGCTATGGAATCCTTATCATGGTCCCAAGCCCTAAAGGGTCTTAGGGTACTCCAAAAATTCTCAAAAATTATACTTATTCTCTAAACATCATGAGAACACCTTAGAAAGCATGATTTAGATTTTTAACATCACCATGGACCCAAAACCCATGGTGGCCGAATACTTTAGGGGTCCAAAACATGGTTTTTCTCAACATCAAACCTAAAACCAACTTTATATTATGCTAAAAATCACAAAGGAACTATTATACCACAGGTGAGGGAGTCTTACCTTAGATTATCTTGGTTTTAGACCTTAGATTTGGGAGAAGGATGAAGACCTTTTTGCTTTTTAACCACCTCTAGCCTTTGTAACCTTGAACAAGAATCTTGGATCTTGAAGGAGAGGACTTCTTGTGGACATTTCTCCAAGGAAAACCCCTCCTATGGGGTTCGGCTAGAAGGAGGAAGAAGGAGGAGAAATGTGGCTTGGTGGATGAGGAGAAGAGAAATGAACCTTAATGGTTAAATTATCTCTTATTTATGCACCATGAAGAGGGGTAAGTGAAGAGACATGGTGCCTTCTCTCTTGTGACTCCTCACTTTCCTCTAGCCTTAACAAGAATTCACTTCATTACCTCATAGCACTCCCTTGCTAGGTGAATTGCTTAGTGCATGCATGGTTGTAGAAGAGGTCCAAGGTTAAATCCTTAGTGCATGCACTTTATTTTTATTTTATTTTCCATTATTTCCGAAAATTCTCCTAAAATTCACCCATAATCATGCTAATATTCCCAATTACAATCCATGTAGATTTATATTAAATTTTGCACCAAATTTACTAATAATCATGGTACTAAAAAGCCCTTATAAGTCCCATTAGTACTTAGTTTCTCAATTTAAGTGAGAAAATCATGGATTTCTAAACTAAGGTTCGTACTAATATATCTAGGTCCATCGAAAAATTATCTAGACATACTCATTATTTAATGAAAATATTAAAAGAATTTTTTGGGTCGTTACAAGACCTCTTAATTGTAAAACTGAAGCACTAACCATCTGCCCTACAACACTTTCTTTTCAATGGTACCAGTCGATTGCTATATAGCCAGTCGACTGGTATCGGCCACAGAAACTTTCTATGCCCGGCACCAGTCGACTGGCCTCATGGCAATCAACTGGTGCATCGAACAGAAATTTCCTGTTCGATAGGGCAGTCGACTGGTTCTGCACCAGTCGACTGGCACGCCTGAAACCTGCATTTACAGACCTGAAAACCATTTCCAAAGCTTCACAATTCATATACTTTCATGTATATAGATAAATAACTCCAAATCTATACTCTACACTAGTTTTATAAATATTTTAGCAACCCAAAACAACCTCATAAACTTGCAATTAGGATCTTTGCGGAAGTAAATAACCTATCAAAATATATGAACTCTAGACTAGAGTTTGTACCCAACTTTGTCTCTATGCAAGGTTTAAACAAAGTCATTCATTCTACCAATTCAAAACACCAAAACACATGTTCTACAAGACTTAACCCGACGATCTCTTCCACGGTTCCACCGCCACTGAATATCAATGCAAGTCCCGCTCGCCTCCCTAGCTTATGCTTTTTCTTTACCTTTGTTTGCAATAGAAGGAAATGCAACTAATAAGCGATTTGCTAGTAAGTAAATCCTAACTCACAAATCTATGCGATCAATGATAAACATGCTCTTTTCAAATAATGCTTGCTTTAAAATACATGCACTTTGAAATACTTACACATGGAAACTTTCATATACTTATCATGCTCAATCATGCTTGAAAACATTTACTAGCACTAAAACATTGGCAAATCTAACATGCTCATAATTTCTTTTGAGACTTGCTACTTATGCATTTCCATACATTAAACCACTAACTTCCTTGCTCTTGCTCTTTAACATGCTTGTAACATAACAATGTCAACATACATAGCAAAACATATGCTTAAACTGAAAACACTTACATATACTCATATACTTCAAAATAATAATCAACTTTCTCAGGCCTTGACACTGTACCATGGTATCAATGTACCAATGCACGCATCCCTAATAGGTTTCAGGGTAGCTAGCCACCGCACCCTATTAGAGCTTCTTTCTTACTTTCTGTGTGCCTCTCATTTGCACGGTACATGTCACTTTACAAAAGTAAAATACTTTCTTACTCATAATACTTGTATTTATCAAGGTAACTTTCTTTTTCATAAATCTTGCACTATAAACCTTTACCTTTTCTTACTTGAAACTTTCATCGAGCACCTTGCGTGCCCTTAACCCCAAAACTCCTTTTTGGGACCTTTCAAGAACTTACACTTGTCATACTTAGGTCATATACACAAAAACTTACTCCAATTCGTATTCTATGATAAAACATGTATTCTCTAGGAACTTAAAACACACAAATAAGAAAAACCATAATCTTAAAGCATGCACTTATACCACAAACATGGTTCTACAACGAGAAATACATGGCGAAACTACTTCTATTGCAGGTGAGTGATCTACTTACCTTTTTTCTTGAAGAAAACTCACTAAATATCTAGGAAACTCCTAGCGTAGCGCTCCTCTTCTCTTCCCTTGCGAGAAAACTTCACCCTTGGCCCTAGGGAAGAAGCCCTAGGTTCTCTAATTCAAGAGGAAGAAGAAGGAGGAAGAAAACTCCCCCTTTCTCCCTGTTTTCGCAGCCTCCTCACCTCTGCTCGCGCGACCTCCCGAAACCCTAAAAGGGGTCTTAACACATCTTAAGTGGAAGTTGAGACATCTCATCATGAAAAGGACTTGCTTACCTATAACATTATTTCGTTTCATCCTTTTTTGTGCTTGATACCCTTGCCCAGCTGATTACCCCAACTCTCTTAAGGGCTTGCTTTGCTCTGTGGTCGCGAGATCAAACCTCGCTCGACCCCTTTTTTTCATTTATTTTAATTCCGAAAAATGCTAGAAAAATTTTGAAAAATCCCTAATAATACCAGAAAATTATTGGGTGTTACATAATTGAATTTAATTGAATTTAAGTAAGATTTAATTGAATTTAACTGATTTAAGTAAGATTTAATTGAATTTAATTAAAATTTAATTGATTTAATTAAGATTTAATTGAATTTAATTGATTTAATTAAGATTTAATTGAATTTAAATGATTTAATTATGATTTAATTGAATTTAATTGATTTAATTAAGATTTAATTGAATTTAATTGATTTAATTAAGATTTAATCGAATTTAATTGATTTAATTATGATTTAATTGAATTTGAATTAGAATAATTAATATTTAATTTATTTGAATTTGAATAATTAAGATTTAATTAATTTGAATTAGAATAATTAATTTAAATTTGAATAATTAAGGTTTAAATGATTAATTAATAGTTGTGGGTTTAGGTTCAACATTTTCATTATTTCAAAAATTTCTTCTTCTTCTTTATCTACCTTTTCAAGTTTTTCTAATAATTCGGATTTATTTGAACCTTTGTGAATTTTATTAACTATGGCCTTTATCTTAGATAGTTCCATATCCTCCTCATCCTAACATTACATCTTTTAGTATCCTCAAAGTAGGAGGAGTAATTTGGGCTACTAATTAAAGTTTTGTAATAATTTTCAAGATTATCTATAATTAAGTTATTATCTAGGAGAATTTCATCTTCATTATCCTCAATATTTTTAATAAAATCATTTTTATCCTCAAAAATAATATTATGATTATCTCCAGACTTATCTTCACTAACTTCAGAGTTATCTTTAGAATTTTCAAATTTGAATTTAGAGTTATACAATGAATTTTCTAATTTGAATTCATAATTATCTAAAGGATTTTCAAATTTAGGATTATCCTTAAGATTTTTGAATTCAGATTTATCCTTAGGATTAAATTTATCTGAATTAAAATTATCAAATTTATCTAAATTAAAATTATCAGATTTATCTGAATTAAAATTATCAGATTTATCTGAATTAAAATTATCAGAATCAGAATTAAGTTTAAAATTATCAGAAATAAAATTATTAGAATTAACATTATCAGTATTAAAGTTATGATAATTTATTTTAGAAATTACTGAATTAATGTTCTAAATTAAATAATTAATTTCTGATATTTTAGTCGTATCTGCATTTTCTAATTTGTTATGCAAAATATTAATTTTACTATGCAGTAAATCTAATTTATCCGAAAAATTAACTAAATTATCTAAAGACAGTGCAGGAATTTTGAACCTTTTCAGAACGTAAATTTTACGTACCTTTGTCGGACATTTGTTCTTGTAGTGTCCGTATTTTCCACACTTGAAGCATTGTACGTGATCTTTATTTTTCCAGACTCCTAGCGCTGGTGCCCCCTTTGCCGCCGGTGGTGTAGATCGAGTCTTACGAGTAGGGCACCGATTTTTATAGTGCCCTCTCTCCCTGCATATGAAACACATAATATGGAACTTAATTTTAAAAAAAAGGTGTACCTGATTCACCCCTGGCCTCCCCCTCAACACCTGGCGTCGTTGCTCCGTCGGCGGTTAGTCCGATGAAGAGCGGCTCGGCTCTGATACCAATTGTAGGACCGGTGCCGTTGATAGAGGGGGGGGGTGAATATCGACCGTTAAAAACTTCGTAAAAAACCGTAGAATTTCGAATCTTCGTTCTAGACTCAGAGCATTAGTGTAGCGGAAAATAAACAGAACGAAAAAAATAAAAACCAACACAGATTGCACGTGGGATTTTTACTTAGTTCCCGACCCCCCAGGGTCAGTACATCCAAGGCATATGCACGGGAACGCCTGTCCACTATTGGTCTCCTTTCCGAACTTTTCGGAGGCGGAGAAACCCGTCTTACAGTGGAAGATTACAATAAAAAAGATAAATGAATTGAATGCGGAACAATAAAATCAAACCGAACAAACAAGATTTGAAACTCGACCTATCTGGACCTCCGAAGTGCCACGTACTTCCTCCTGGAGCCTCCTGGTCGTAAAGTCTCATCTTTAGCGCGTTGTCGTCGGTCAGAATGATCAGAATGGCTTACAGCAGTTGTGGTTGAAGCAGAGGGGTCGAGGCCCCTTTTATAGCACTCCTGGGGGCGCCCCTATGAACTCGGTCAAACCTTATCCCCATGCTGACCTCGCCGTAGCTAATAAAACCTTTGACCAGGGTGCCCCGGATCTCCCAGGTGCCCTCATGAAGGCTTATCTGTGTTTCAGACTTGAAACAACAAATATAGCTTTGAACCCGGGCGCCCCGGACCTCCCAAGCGCCCTACTTGAAGCCTATTCTGCCTGCTTCACTTATCCTGCATTTTTCACCTTTGGCTTGGGCGCCCCCAACAATGGGGGCGCCCTACTTCAAGGCCTCCAGCCCTTGTTTTTTTCTTTGCTTTGTCTTCCTAATCTTGGTACCTGCAAGATACAAAAACACAAAGCACATATACATATAATATTAGCCTTAAGGACTTGGTTCGGACTTCGGATCTCCATGAAACCCTAGGTCGAACCGGCGTAAGTTCTCACCCCCGGAAACGCGCCTTCCACCTACTCCTTTCAGGAGACGGTTGCCATACAATCCTTCGGGTGGATTGTTGCTTAGCTTCCGATACTTCCGAACCTCGAGACGCCCGAACCCCTACCCGTCTCTACTTCTGTCCTTAGTCATCGCTCAGCTAAGTTGCTCAGTCCCTCGGACCAAGACTCCGTGCCCAAACCCTAGGTCCAGGACTTACGTGCCCAACCCTCGTCCAGGTCTTCGTGCCCAATTCCCCGAACCAGGTCTTCGGTGCCCAACCCTCGGCCAGGTCTTCTTGCCCAATCCTCAACCAGGACTTAGTGCCCACCTTCCGAGCAGGTCTTCGGTGCCCAGCCTTTTGCCAGGACTTAGAGCCCAGTCCTCGACCAAGACTTCGTGCCCACCTTCCGAGCAGGTCTTAGTGTCCAGCTTCACTCACCAGGTCTTAGTGCCTAGGTAAACTAGAACTTATCTTCCACTTAGGTTACTTCTCCTTTTGTCCCCTTTGTCTGTTTAATGTATTACTGACTTAAGTGTATTGTCAAACATTTAAAACACTTAGAAGAGAACATCATTGATGCAACTTGCACCAACAAACTCCCTTTTATTCCTGGCGGTTGGAGTCGGTTAAAGAGTAGCATCCATCCAGGTAGTGGTAGGGTCTGGGTAGTCAAGGGAGCATTCCTCACATGATCACTGTCATAGTGCACTGCTCCGCCACACTTCAACTTTACATAAGTAGGTTCCGGTGGTTGGAGATGATTCAGGTAAAAAATCCACTTAAGAGGTGAAGTACTACAAGTCAAGATAAGAGCAACTCCTCCCTCTTGATGCTTTTTGGAAGTCCTTCCAGGAGGTTGGAGTCTATTTAGTTGTAACACCCACTCGAGAATCCTACGAGACCTTGCAATACCATGCAATACCTCCCTCATGCGTGCAGGGTAAGAATGAAATGAAATACAATCAGTTTCTATATGAAATGTATCCAGATATGCATCACATCCAATGAAATCCATTTTGGGTACCTCTATGAATTTTTCACAAACATTTTCTATAAAAGATGTATCAAGAAATTTATCACAACCAATAAGATCAACACTAGGTACCTCTACAAGTTTTTCACAAATAGTCTCTACAAAGGATGTGTCAAGAATATCATCACAACAAACAAAACCAATGCTAGGTGTGTGTCCATACATTCATTACAATGAACAGAATCAATTTTGGGTACCTCTATCAAATTTTCACAATTATTTTCCACAAATGATGTATCAAGTCATGCTTCTCACTCAATTCTAGATACCTCCCTAAAATTTTCCAAAGACATAGGAGAAATACTTACCTGATCATGCTGAAGAATACCTGGAGGTTCTATAAGAATGGATGTAGCTATGACCTCCCCCTGGTCAGGTACATGCTCCACTTCTGGTTCTGGTTCTGGTGGGCATTCAACTAAGAAAGGTGATTCTTGGGTTCTTGCTTCCACCATGCAAGTACCTACACTTTCAGACTTATCCTCTGAATCTTTTAATATATCAAGCAATGTTGGTGGTCCATGGGGCTCAGTGCAATCCTCTACACCTGTGGATTTATCCGCAACGCATGCTTCATCAACAATATCTGCAACAACCATATTAGAAAAAGTTAGGACCTACATCAACTATGTCTTCACACAATAAAAGACTAGATGGATCACAAAATAAAAAACTAGAAGGGTCCTGTAGAGCCTTCAGAATCAAATTCAAGACTATCACAAGCTTTACTATCAATCTCCTCCACTGCCTCTATAGATAATGACTGCCCAGTAGGTATGAGTGGTCCCTGGGGCTCAGTGCAATCCCCTACACTCTTAAACCTATCCTCTGAAGGCATCTCAATCAATATAGGTGGTCCCTGGGGCTTAGTGCAATCCCCTACACCTATAGAATTATCTGCAACAAAAAATGAGTCAGATACAGTCTTCAAATCTTCAGCCTCCCCTGTAGCTAACACCTCCTCCTGGTCATCCGAACTAGAATATCCTCTCTGAGCATCGATCCTGGTCCCTGCAGTCTGCATCTGACTAATGGTGGAGGATATCTATCCAATTGGTTGCTCTATGTTCTGACTGGAAGCATCAGTCCTACTCTGAAACTATCCATAGCCTTCCTGATGCTGCTGAAATGGAGCGTTACATTGCGCAAAATCCTTCTCAAATTGCTGCTGATGCTGAGCACTAATCTGAGTGCTAATCTGAGTGCTCAACTGCTGAAAACTCCTCTCTTGATGTTGCTGTAATTGAGTGAGAAGTGACTCCAAAGTGAGTGGATACTCCGGTGGGTCTTGAAATATAGCATAAGGTTGCTGAAAATCATGAGTAGGCTGTGAATTCTGAAAATCAAATAGTTGGGGTTGATCAAATGAATAATTGGGCTGCTGAAGTTGTTGAAAATCAGTTTCACAACTTGGTGGAGGTTGCTGAAAATTATGACTCTAAAATAGCTGATCTACTTGCTAAAAGTGTTGGTTGAAAGGTTGAAAATTCTGGGGCTGTGAAGATGGAAAATCTTGCTGAAAATTCTGGAATGGTGGCTGATAAATTTGCTATGAATGTGGCCATCCTTGCTGATCATAATTGAAATGGTTGTGGGAAATATTGGAAATTCTGCTGAAACTGCTGTTGTGGTTGCTGAAATGGTTGAAAATCTGTTGAAAATTTAGATTGTACCCTTGCTGAAAATTCTGAAATAGTGGTTGAAATTGCCGTGGTGGTTGATTGAAATGTTGGCTTGCTGAAAATCTAAATAGGGCTGCTGAAATTCTTGAAAAGGCTGAGATTGTGGCTGCCGTTGCTGAAATTGATAATCTGGTTGTGAAAATCTGAATAGGACTGCTGAAAATCTTGTTTCTGCTGCTGAAATTGTTGACACGTTTGCTGGTAAGTAGATGGATAAGCATTTGTCCTTTGTTGGCACTCCTTCAGCTTAAACAAACCTTTTAACTCCATCAAAAATTTGATCTCTAACTGTTCATTGAAGACATTTTGAACCTGCAGTCCTGTCACAAAACAAACAAAATGGCAGCACCTATATACAAAAGGATAAAGCAAATAAGAATAGAATCAAATCCTAAAATTATCAAAGACCACTACACTCCCCGGAAACGGCGCCAAATTTGATAACCATTTTAGTCGCGTTACGGTTTCAAATACAATTAAAGTATCGAACTCCTCTAAACTAATATAGTATAGAGTAGCTCGAGTCGTCTCTCTCAAGGAATGTAATAGTAGGTTAACAATCTTAGGATCGTATGTTATTGCTTTTGAATTTTAGGATGTTAACTGGGGTTTGGATTTGAACGCTAAGACGACGAAAAGAAATAGCAGAGCATGTATGAAATCTAGTTCTAATTAATGAAAGACAATGCAGGTAAGGAAATCTATTTAACCTAACTACAATTGCAGAAAAGAAAAGAGCAACTTGAAATAAAACATCAACAAAACTAAACATGGAACAAAACCTACAACATTAAAGAAATCTAATCTAACCTAACTTAATTGCATTTAAATGAAGATCGAATCTAAATCTAGCATTCAAATGAAATCCATAACTTAATTGCATCAATTAAAACCTAACTAATGGAAGACACATTTCATCGAACACATGGTAGGCATGAAAGAATTCAATCACAGTACGTGCAATCCAAACATGGGGAATCAAGCATCAATACAAGCATTCATCATCAAACACATAACATTCAACAACATTAAACCATTAACCAAATCTGATGAAGCTTGCTGCCGATGCAATCTAAAGAAGACTGCTAGCCGGATTCTGTTGAAGAGGAATTACTGACCGGATTTGATGAAGGCTGGATGTAGGAGCTGGAAATTGAAGCTAAGCTGCTGTGAAGAGGTGGTTGCCGGCTGTAATGAAGAGGATGCTGTCCGCTGTGATGAAGGAGAAGAAGATAGGGAAAGAGAGAAGCCGAGTGGATGAATTGGAGAAGGAGATGGCCGGAGATGGAGAAATGGAGTCGGGGTCGAGTCGCTAGGTTAAGAAAAAAGAAGAGGAGAAGTGGAAGGGATGACTGGCCGGCTAGGGTTCACGGATGGAGAGCGCCCCCTTTTGATCGGTCGGTTGTGAAGAAGAGAAGGGGAAGAATAAAGAAGGGCCGGCCGGCGGCGGTGAGATGGTGAAGAGCGGCCGGCCTTAGGGAGGAGATGGAGCCGGGGTCGAGATTCGAAGAAGGAAGAAAGTTTTGAGAGAAGGAGATGTGATTCCCCCAAGCCGGTTGCGCCCAAGCTCCTTTTCTCCCCCTGTGTGCGCGGCGGGTTCAGCCCATGGAGCAGGGATCAAATCCAGCCCTAGCCTTGTGTGCAACCCAGCTTCAGCGGCTCGACCCAGCCTCAACTTTTGGTTGACCCAACCTCAGCTTTTGGTTGACCCAGCATTTGGGTTCAATCTTTAATTCCTACAAAAATCATGAAATTATACCAAAATTTAGCGAAATTTATAATGAGCTCCAAAAATAGATCCTAATCGTAAAATATGATATAAACATGATTTAAACGTACGAGAGGATAAAAAATGCTAATTAAATGAGCAAATATAATGGCATAATATGCTAGTTATCAACAACCCCCAGGATTCGAGGACTTAGATAAACCTAAATATGTATTTAAACTTAGAAAAGCATTTTATGGGTTAAAACAAGCACCTAGGGCTTGGTATGAATGTTTATCAACCTACTTAATTTCTAAAGAATTTAACCAAGGTCAAATTGACTCCACACTTTTTGTTAAAACCTTAGAAAAAGATATTTTTATTGCACAAATATATGTTGATGATATAATATTTGGATCTACTAACATAATTTTCTAAAAGAATTTGTAAAAATCATGGAGAGTGAATTTGAAATGAGTTTGGTAGGTGAGCTTAATTTCTTTTAGGTCTACAAATTAAACAAACTAGGTATGGTAATTATGTCCACCAATCCAAATATGCTAAGGAATTGATAAAGAAATTCAAAATGGGCAATTCTAAAAGCTTAAGTACCCAATGGCTACTAATGTCAAAATAGATAATGACCCGGAGGGTAAACCTGTTGACTTGAAATTATATCGAAGTATGATTGGTAGTCTACTATACTTAACTGCTAGTAGACATGATATCTTATTTTCTATAGGAA
>JAGFNQ010000899.1:0-55897 GCA_024364735.1 Boesenbergia rotunda
AGTGCATCTGCCACTTTATTAGCTTTACCTGGGTGGTAGAGGATTTCACAGTCATAATCTTTGACCAACTCTAGCCACCTGCGCTGCCTCATATTCAGATCCTTCTGAGTGAAGAAATACTTCAAACTCTGATGGTCTGTGAAGATCCTGCACTGCACTCCATACAGGTAATGTCTCCAAAGCTTCAGTGCAAAAACCACAGCTGCTAGCTCAAGGTCATGCGTAGGATAATTCTTCTCATAGTCCTTGAGCTGTCTGGAGGCATATGCTATTACTTTACCGTCTTGCATGAGGACAGCTCCAAGGCCCATCTTGGATGCATCACTGTAGATGTCAAAGGCCTTGTCACTCTCTGGAACAGTCAGGATGGGAGCACTGGTCAGTCTCTTCTTCAGCTCTAGAAAACTGTGCTCGCATTTATCTGACCATTCAAACTTCTTGTTCTTTCTGGTCAAGGCTGTGAGTGGAGAGGCTATCCTGGAAAAGTCCTCCACAAATTTTCTGTAATATCCTGCCAGGCCTAAGAAGCTTCTGATCTCACTGGCATTCTTGGGTCTACACCAGTTGCTGACTGCTTCTATCTTGGCTGGATCAACTTGAATGCCTTCTTTGGATACAATGTGACCTAGGAAGGTCACCTGATCTAGCCAAAACTCACACTTTGAGAATTTTGCATAGAGCTTCTCCTGCTGAAGGATCTGCAGCACTATCCTCAAGTGTGTAGCATGGTCCTCTGGAGTCTGTGAATATATGAGGATATCATCAATAAACACAATGACGAATTTATCGAGATACTCCCTAAAGATGTGGTTCATCAGCTCCATGAAGACTGCTGGAGCATTGGTTACTCCAAAAGGCATTACTACAAATTCATAGT
The DNA here is from genome assembly GCA_024364735.1 of Boesenbergia rotunda. Taxonomy (NCBI): domain Eukaryota; kingdom Viridiplantae; phylum Streptophyta; class Magnoliopsida; order Zingiberales; family Zingiberaceae; genus Boesenbergia; species Boesenbergia rotunda. Next base: position 878 of record JAGFNQ010000899.1, read on the forward strand.
GGCCGTATCTTGTCCTGAAAGCCGTCCTGGGAATGTCACTTTCTTTAACCTTCAGCTGATGATACCCAGAACGCAGATCTATCTTCGAGAACACTGTAGCCCCTTTGAGTTGATCAAATAAATCATCTATTCTAGGAAGGGGGTACTTGTTCTTGATGGTTACCTTGTTCAGAGCTCTGTAGTCTATGCACAGACGCATAGACCCATCCTTCTTCTTGACGAAAAGTACAGGAGCTCCCCAGGGTGAATGACTCGGGCGAATGAAGCCCTTGTCTAGTAGCTCCTGGAGTTGCTCTTGTAATTCCTTCAACTCTGCTGGAGACATACGATATGGGGCCTTCGAGACCGGACCGGTACCAGGCACTAGCTCGATCTCGAATTCCACTTCTCTGTTGGGAGGTAGTCCAGGTAATTCTCTGGGAACACTTCTGGATATTCGCAGACTACCCGTACATCCTCCTGCTTGAGTTCTTCTTTGCTTCTGAGTCCACTATGTGTGCAAGAAAACCAGCACACCCTTGCTCTAGCATCTGGTGGGCTGCCAAGGCTGAGAGAAATTTCTGAGTCTTCCTCCTTGGGGCTCCTTGAAACTCGAATGGTGGTTCCCCTTCTGGGCTGAAAACCACCTTCCTTCTACGGCAGTCCACTGAAGCGCTGTACTTACTGAGGAAATCCATGCCCAATATGATGTCGAAGTCCTGCATCGCAAGGACTATCAGATCGACATGTAGCTCTCGGTCTGAAATCTTGATTGGCACAGCCCGGAGCCGCTGGGTGGATTCCATGATTTCCCCTGAAGGGAGAGTTGTCAGGAATCTGGACTCCCAACTCTCTGTAGGCACCTGTAACTTACTAGCAAAAGGTACTGATACGAAAGAATGGGTCGCCCCAGTGTCAAACAGTGTAGTAGCTAAATGCTGAAAAATAACTATTTGACCTGTTACGACCGTGGAGGCGCTGGCAGCTTCTTCCTTCGTGAGGGAAAAGACTCTGGCATTGGTTGGAACTGGTGCTGCTTCCAATCCTCCCTGACTGATCTGAGGTCCCTCCAGCATAGTAGGCATGTAATGTAACTGGGGCTTGCCTCCATACTGTACAGACTGCTGAGGAAGTACTTTGAACTTGTTTGGGCATTCTTTGGATCTGTGTCCCTCTTGTCCACATGAATAGCATCCAGTTACACCCAAAAGGCATGCTCCTGGATGGTTCCTCCCACACTTAGGACAAGGTGGATACCTAGCTTGCTTATTCTCTGGTTTCCTTTCTGGCTGCCAGGCCACTGCTTCCTTTTGTGGTTCTTGTTCTTCCAGTTCTGGCTATTTGGCTGAGGCTTCTGGCCTCCTATTGTCTTGTTCTCAATCAGGACTGGCTTCTGCTGTGCTTGCTGTGCCTTGATGCTATTCAGGTAGTGCTCTGAGATTAGAGCACTACTGACCAACTCCTCGCTGGTCTGGGGTCGGTGCATCCCGCTGTTCACGTTGAGTGCTATCTCAGGGTTCAGCATGCGGAGCATCAGTCTGACTCGCTCCTTCTCTGTGCTGACTAGCTCTGGGCAGAGGCGAGCTAGTCTGTTGAACTTTGCGACTGCTTCTCCCACTGGTAGGCTACCCTGTCTGAACTCCATGAAGTCCTCGAAGTGCTTGTTGGTAACCTTCATGTGGAAAAATTCCTCATAGAACTCGTGCTCAAAATCTGCCCAGCTCATCTGGTTGACTATCTTCTTACTCTTGACTCGCTCCCACCACATACGAGCATCTCCAGTTAGGCAGAAGGAGGCACATTTGACCTTCTCACCTCTGGCCAGTCAAGAAGCTCCATTGTGCTCTCTAAAGTCTTGAACCAAGCCTGGGCATCCCAGGGCTCAGTCGTGCCTGAGAAGCTTTCGGGTTTCAGCCTCTGCCACTGGACGAGGTATGCTTCTTGTCTTCGGTTCACCGCAGGGGTCTCTTGTGGGACTGGTGGAACTTCAGCCACTACTGGAGTTCCCACTCCTGCTGTGGGTGGTGTAGGGGGCACTGGGTGCTGATTCGCCATCAGTGTGGCGATGGTCTTCTGTTGTTCTGTAATCTGAGCTTGCATTTGAGCAATGACTGCCATCAGGTTTGGCTGTTCTGTGCCAGGCTCACTGTTATCTTGAACTGGAGTTCTGTTATTAGCATTAGGAGCTCGGCCTCTTCTTGCCATCTAATAATGCATAAAGGAACAAGAAATCACTACTACATCTCTAGGTATAAACTTGTCTTCTTACTTAGAAATCTGATATCCATTCTAGGGATTAAACATGATTCCGTGATACTAAGGGATTAAACATGCTTCCTTGTTCTATGCACATGTGAGTAGTACTTAAGCATTTCTCTATACTGCAGTTAAATAAAGGAGCAATAGAAAAACTGAAACTTAAAGCTTTCTTACTTGAAGACGGCAAGGTTGATGCTGATGTGTGTGTGATGCTGGAGAATGGGAACTGCTCTGATACCACCTGTAGCGACCCGCCTTCTCTGCTTAGACGGATCGTTACTTCTCTCTACTTCTCTACTTTTGATACATGACTAAAAATGCGGAAATCTTTTTTTTTTTAACTTTTAAATTCATCTAACAATCATATTCTAACTCAAGCAATCATGCATATTAACATATCACACTTACTATCTCGAAAACTCGCAATTGGTACACTTGAAGCTTGCCTCGCCCAACTCAAACTGCAGGTATCAGTCGACTGATACTGCATCAGTCGACTGATAGGCCTGTGATCTGAATTTACAGGTTTCGGCACTTGCTTCAAAGGTCCACCAATCATGTATTTTCGAGCCATATAATACTATGATGCCATTTCTATACTCTATGTCAGTTTTCTAAACAATTTAGCCAATCAAAATGAATCCATAAACTTGAAATTTGGACTTTTGCGGAAGAAAATAAACTATACAAGTTATATGAACTTTAACACTAAAGTTTGTACCAATCTTGACTTCTATACATCCATAAAACCAAATACATGTTCTATGACCTTGCTAAAGCATCATGAAATATGAATGCAACTTTTCTAAACATATTTAAGCAATAAAACTTAATTCAAAGAGAATTTGGTACTATCTTGGCACATGTGTCTATTTTCCTAACAAAGTATCAATATCTTCATCTACTCACATTTCCACTCATCCAATGCAAGCATAAGACTATATAAGTTAAATGAAATGACATGAAATCTTTACTCTAAGAGATTGAGCATGTAAAACTATCCAAAACTTAAATGTTCGCTAAACTCCATAAAACAAGAACTTGAAATTCAAATGAACTATAACATTGTGAATTAAATAACTAAATTGTCTTGCGCCAAAGATCTCTCCATAATCAGCCACCACACACACTCTACTCAGCACCGCCTCGTCGTCTTCCTTCAGAATTGCTTGCCTTTACCTTTATCTGCAATAAGAGAAAATGCAACTAGTAAGCAAAAAGCTTAGTAAGTACTATCTAGCTCACAAAAACTCGAAATATGCAAACATGCTTCTAGATCAAACTGAACATCATATGAGATACTAATATGCTTAAAAGAAAACTAAGGACATGTATAGCTCAAACATGCATACTCAAGCAATAATAAATCTCATTTTACTTTTCTTGACTCAACTTGGAAACTTTAGCTATTCTTTAACTTTTTGAAAACTCTTTAAATTTTCGAAACTTTGCTAAAGCATATACATGAAAATAATAATCACTTGGATCCACTGAAGACGTAAGTACCATCTGATGCGCGTTCCCTAGAAGGTTGGGGTAGCGAGCCACCAATCCTAATAGAGCAGACCTTGGTCTACCAGGGCCAAGACCTTGGAATTGGACACCTGGATTTCTTTAACGACGCCCTTGGACGCCGGGTACTGGCCTTATAAAATAAAATAACTTTTCTTTCTTATCTGTAAATGCCTTGGCATTTTCTCGAGCACCATGCGTGCTAAAATCCCTAAGTCTTGACTTTTGGGGATTTCTTAAGGCCTTGGCCTTTTCTTTTCTTATCTTTATCTTCTCTTTTCTTTTCTCATAACTTTTCTTAGCCCCAATCTCATATAGGGTGCTTAATCAACTTATACAAACATATAATGAACTAATATCACATGCCAAAAATCATAAACTAAAGAAACTATCTCTTTTAAAACTTTTAAAGGAAATTCTCGCGGAAAAACCGCCTCTTACTGCAGGTGAGCAGTACTTACATTGATATCTTGGACTTACAACCAAGATTAATGTCTAGAGCTCGGAAGAAACTTGAGATCTCGGAGAATTCTTCGCGCCTACGCGTTCCTCTCGTCGCGGGGATTCCAAATATTGGAAGATCTCTTGGAGAAAAGCCTTGGCCGGCCCTCTAGGCCTTGGTGTGGCGTGCGCACAAGAGAGGAGAGGGAGAGGGGTCGGCGCAACCTTGGGAGAGGGAGAGGGTTTGAGAGAAAATAAAACTTCTCTCTTTAATTATCTATTTATACTTATGGGGCGGATTGACCTAACTACAACTTAAATACATGTCTCTCCTTCCTTTTCTGTGCTTGATACCCTAGCCCAGCCGGTTGCGCGTTTGTGTGGTCTCGCGGTGGTCGCGGGTTCAATCCACCTGCTGCACTTAATTGGTTTTTCCCATTTTTCCCCTTTTTTCTTTTTTTCTTTTTCCAAAAATACCAAACGGACTCGGAAAATTCCATAAAAATACTCTAAAAATTCCTAAAAATATCTAGAACATTTCTAAACCATTTCTAAATAATTCTAAGGACTTTAAGAACTAAAAATGGAAATTTTGAGGCGTTACAGATGTTATGTTACAAAGAGATCATAATGCAAGATTTTTTATTCTTTCATGTTACAAATTTGATATTCTACGATCATTCACTTATAAAAAATAGTGTTGAGTTGGGATTAGATGTTTATATAATACAATTGAACGAAAATAAGATTTAATCTCAAATTTATATAGATTTGAAACCATAGTGTAAATTTTGTCTTTAATTTTATATATACCTCACACTTATTGATGAATTTTGTAAGTGTAATTGTTATTCGTACAAGCTATCAAATAAGGTAATTTTAAGGTATATTAGAAAACAATCATGGATAAGGAAATAAATGTTTGTATATAAATATGCTAACTCACTTTATGTATGATTTGACCTCTTCACAGTTCAGGAGTATGTATATTTTTAGAGCATGAAATTCTTGTTCATTTAACCATCTAGAAATAGTTAACCCATTATCTTACTAGGAAACTTGCACATAGAAAGCATCTCTGGGTCTGTTAGTTGAGAATCATTAGAATTCTGAGGACACTTACGATGCAAAATAAAAAGATCAAAAGGAAGATGCTTTTTAAACCAAATATGCATTATGTATTTATCCCTCAACTCTTGATTTGTTATGAACATCATTTTTTAATTTTTGTTAAAACCGTTCAATGGATATATCTATTTATACTGCAAAAGACCACCCAGTTGTGCCTCGTAAGGTAAATAAACTAGTAGATGTTCTATTAAATCAAAAAAACTAGGTGGGAATATATACTCAAGCTTATAAAGTATCAAAGAAATGTTTGTTTCAAGATGAAATATATCAGATATCATAACAACCCTTGAAGTCAAATCTCTAAAAAAATATACTCAATTTTGTAAGGGTTTATCAAATATTATTAGTAAGTAGGTCTTGGAAAGTTATTAGAATTAGTTTTTGTTGGGACCTAATCATTTAGCTAGAGGGGGTGAATAGCTTCTTTTCGATTTTCTTCCTACAAGGGTTAGCAAGCGCAAGCGGAAATCTAACAAAAACAAACTAAAACAATGCTAACACATCCTTTACATGGTTCGGCGATGATACTCTTACTCCACGGCTGTCCGTAAGGTGGACGATCCCGATCCTTCGGTGGATGACTCCCCGGAACACCTCCGGCTAGCTCTTGTCCCTCCTTGTGGGTGGAGAAACCTCGCCACAACACCTTGACAATCACTGAGTGTGTTTAGGCTACTAATAGGCTTTACCTAAGCTTGTTTTGCCAAGGAAGAACAGTCAAAAATGAGCCCTCTTAAATAGTGTCCGATACTGTTCTGACCGTTACCAGTCGACTGGTGCTACCACCAGTCGACTAGTCCTTGCGAATTTAAATGTCACAGCCTGATGCTTCAAATTCTGGTCAACACCAGTCGACTGATCCAAGGATCAATCGACTGATCTTTCTGTGCTCTACATCAGTCGACTGAACCAAACATCAGTCGACTGCCACCTAAGGTTTTCCTTCCCGAGTACAATTCTCTCAACACTCGAACCCTAGGATTTTCCTTCCCGAGTACAGTTCTCGCAGCACTCGAATCCTCACGACTCAGCTGACTCTTCATCCAGCAGCCTCGACCTGTTGCAATTAAGCCTTCTTTGACTTTGTCTCTCGTCCCTCGGATGCATGCATGCCCGCGGCTCATCCCCCCATGCCATCCTTCGCGTATGCCTCGAAGTGTGCTTCCCTCGTCTCATTGTCCCTTCTTTGTACATGATCCCTCGGATGCATGCAAACCCACGGCTTGTCTCCCCATGCCATCCTTCACCAGACCTGAAGACGTCCAACTAAGTCTATGTGTATCCTGCAAATCTGCACGCTCAAATACAAATATTAGATCAACATGAAACCCTAACTTAATCATATTGATACACACATCAAAACACATGATCTCCCCGATCACGCATGGGTCAATTGCACCAATAATCTCCTCCTTTTTGATGTGTGGCAATATGTTTAAGTTAGATACAACAATAACAATTTAAAATTACAGACATAGTAAATTAAGCAGCATAAACATGCATCGTCCCCCTTAACATATGTCTTCACACACAATTTTCAATTTTGCATAACCACAAGTTAAAAACTAACTACACAAGTTAAGTTACAAAACTAACTTAAACCACAAGTTCTCCCCCTTTGACACAATCAAAATGATTGCCCCAAGCAATATTGACCACTGGTATCAATTTGGGACAAACTATCTTTTTCTGAAAATACCCAGAAATCAAAAACATCATGCACCAGTTGACTGAGTCAGTTGCAAGCCGACTAGTGCCTTCGAACAACAATCCCACAAAAAGATCAGTTGACTGTCCCATAGGGCAGTCGACTAATACTCATCAGTCTGAAAACTTTCAGCCCCTAAGCCGAATTTCAAAAATCCCCCATAAATTTCACAAAATTTGAAAAATTCTGAAATTTTACAAACATATTTCTTATAAAAATGTATTTTCATAAAAAATATATTTTCATGAAAATATCAAATATGCTTGACTTTTTGACCAAAATTCAAATTTTTGAAAACACTCCATTTTGTATCAAGCTCCTATAGGACCGGTGTCGTCGATAGATGGGGGTGAATATTGTAATACCCAGTACTTTTCATATATATTAATAGGAATTTTACTGAATTTTTCTAGTATTTTTAGAAATTAAATAGGAGGAGAAAAGGAAGAAATTTTAGGCTGGGAAGTTGACTGTTCAGGGTATCAGTCGACTGCTACCTTGGCAGTCGACTAGTGCCGCGGGAGAGAAAGAAAAAGAAAGAGTTAAGTGGTCGTGGAGAGATTTGATCCCGTGACCTCTCCGGTTCAGGGCTAAAGCAGAAACCAGCTGGGCTAGGGTATCAAGCACAGAAAAGGAAGGAGAGAAATAATGTTGTAGTGTAATTAAGCCTTTTCATTAAGAGGTATATTAAGCCACTTAAGTCGCGTGAAAACCCTGGGAGAAGCCGTAGCCGCGCGCGTGAGAGAGGAAGAGAGGCGAGGAGAGGAGGCAAATTCAAGGGTTCTTCTTCTTCTTCTTCTTCTTCTTCACCTTCCCCCTTGAGTAGAGAAGACCTAGGATTGCTTCCTAGGGCTAAAGGTGGAAGCATTTCACAAGAAGGAGGGGAAAAGATTTCGTAGGGAGTTTTTCTCCCTGTTTTTGTGAGTTTTCTTCAAGACCGATGTAAGTAAATCGCTCACCTGCAATAGGAGTAGTTTCGTTTCAAAATTCTCATTGTAGAACCCTAGTTTTCGAAAAGTAGAAGCATGGTTAAGAGAATTTTGCTATTATATGTTTTAGCTATTAAAGTTGCATGTTTTAGCATGTTAGAAATTCAATTTGTTTGTATTGAATGTAAGTAGGCCAAGCATGATGAGTTTTTATACCTTTGAAAAGACCTAAAAGGGAATTTGAGTTAAGGAGCACACAAGATGCTCCATGGAAAGTTAAAGTGAGAAAAGTAAAGGTTTTTAGCATGCAAACATATGCAAAAATAAGTAAAGTGATAAGTTTAAGTATGGTAAGTAAGAAAAGTATTTTACTTTGAGAAAGAGACATGTACCGGGCAAATGTAAGGCCCATAGAAAGTTAGAAAGTAAAGTTCTAATGGGGTGCGGTGGCTAGCTACCTCGCAACTTATTAGAAAAAGCGCGCATTGGTACACCGATACCATGGTACAATGTCAAGGCCTAAAGAGAAAGTTGATTATTATTTTCAAGTATACAAGTATATGTGTGAGTGTTTCTTTTATTAGTAAGTGTTTTTAGTTCATGTGTAAGTGTTTTTAGTTCATGTGTAATTTGATACATTGCAAGCATGATAAAGTATTTCAAGTTGTAAGCATGTTTAGTTGTAAGTATTCTGAGCAAGTAAAGTTTTTAAAGCATTCCTTGAAATGAGCATGTTTAGTATCGATATGTGATTTTTGTGAGTAGGGATTTACTTACTAAGCATCGTGCTTACTAGTTGTATTTTCCTTCTATTGCAGACAAAGGAAAAGAAAAGGTGTAAGTTGGGAGGCGACAGGACTTGCATTGGTGCTCAGTGGTGGTGGAACCGTGGAAGAGTGTTTGGGTTGAGTATTAGTAAAGTTAAATGTTTAGAAACATATAGTTTCATGTCTTAGTTGTGTTGAGTATGAATAACCTATTTTAATTCCGCATGAAGTCAAGAGTTGGTACAAACTTTAGCCTAAAGTTATATAGATTTTCATAACTTGTTAAATCTCGCAAAAGTCCTAATTTCAAGTTTATGGATTCGTTTTGATTGGCTAAATTGTTTAGAAAACTAGTATAGAGTATAGAAATGGTGTCATGATTTTGTATGGCTCGAAAGTATAGGTTTGGTGGAGTTTTGAAACAAGGCTTCGAATCTTAAAATCAGGTTTTCAGACTCACCAGTCGACTGGTACAGTACCAGTCGACTGCCCTATCGAACAGTCGCTTCTGTTCGATGCACCAGGTAACTGCCATAGGACAGTCGCCTGGGACCAGTCGACTGCCATATAGCAGTCGACTGATACCCGTAAGCTGAGTTGGGCAAGGCAAGTTTCAATAAGTATTTTCTTACGAGTTTTGGAGAAAGAAAGTGTGACCTGGTATCATGCATGACTATTAAAGTTAGAATATCATCACTCTTAGATAGATTAAAAAGAAAAAAAAAGATTTCCGCATTTTTAGTCGTGCATTAGAGTCGAGAAGTAGATAAAGGTAACGATCCGTCTAAGGTAGAGAAGGCGGGTCGCTACAGAGTGGTATCAGAGCAAAGTTCCATCCTTCCGCCACACTGACATCAAGCATCAATCCTGCCGCCTGCCAAGTAAGAAGTTCATATGTTATAGTTTTGCATGCTTTTCATTATTGACTGCTAGTATCAGTAAGTGCATGATGAAGAAGTTCATATGTTATAGTTTTACATGCTTTTCATTATTGACTGCTAGTATCAGTATGTGCATGATGAAGAAGTTCATATGTTGTAGTTTTGTATACTTTTCATTATTGACTGCTAGTATCAGAAAGTGAAAGATGATAAGGAAGTATGTTAGTATTATTATATACTAATATGTGCATAGAGATAGTGAAGTAAGTTAGTAAGAGATAATGAGCATTTATTTCTTATTTATTTTCTGTACACCATAGAGCAAGAGAGATGGCAAGAGGACGTCCCAGAATTGTCCGCAACGAGGAGCAAGCTCCTAGAGAACAGGAGTCAACTGAGTCAGTACCACCCACAGATCTTCAAGGAGTGGTGGCCCAGCTTCAGAGGCAACTTGCTGAGCAGCAGCAAGTCATTGCTACCTTGATGGCTAATCAGCAAGCCACCCCTGTTGCCACGCCAGTGGCGCCAGTGGCACAAGTAGTGGCACCAGCGGTGACAGAGACTCCCCCAGTACCTCTGACAAGAGAAGTGAGACAGGAAGCATATCTGATCCAGTGGCAGAGACTGAAGCCCGAGAATTTTTCTGGCACAAGTGAACCATGGGATGCTCAGGCATGGTTCAAAACGGTGGAAAGTATAATGGAGTTACTGGACTGGCCCGAGGTGGAGAAGATAAAGTGCACATCCTTCTGCCTTACTGGAGATGCTAGGATGTGGTGGAAAAGAGTGAAAGCTAAGAGGAATGTGAATCAGATGACCTGGGCTGACTTTGAAGCAGAATTTCTGGAAGAGTACTTTCACATGAAAGTGACAAACAAGCACTATGATGAATTCACTGAGTTCCGTCAAGGAGATCTATCTGTAGATGAAGCAGTGAAGAAGTTCAATCGACTAGCTCGCTTGTGCCCGGAGTTAGTTAGCACTGAAAAGGAAAGGGTCAGGTTGATGCTCAAGATGTTGAGGCCTTTTTAGTCTTTTTGGCCTTTTTCTTCTTTCCCTTATTCTGTTCTTTGGCCTTCCTCTTAGAACCTTTCTTCGAGAAACCAACTAACAGTACCGTCTTCTGATCCTGCTTCACAGAAGGCTCTATAGTCTTCAGCAGGTTGACCAACTCAGGAATGGTAGTCTCTAGCTTGTTCATCCGATAGTTCATCACAAATTGTGAATAACTTTTGGGCAAACAATGCAAAATTAAGTCAATACTTAGTTCATGATCCATTGCAGAACCGAGTGTGCCCAGTCGCTCAATATACCCCAACATCTTCAACACAAACTGTGAAACAGAAGTGTCTTCCTGCATCTTTGTGGTGAAGAGGAGTCTGGAGACCTCGAACCTTTCGGATCTCGCCTGCTCGTCAAAAAGCTCATGAAGATGGAATATGATGGTATAAGCATCCATATGCTCATGCAGCTTTTGCAGCTCAGGTACCATAGCGGCTAGCATAATGCAACTCGCAAGTTCAGAATCGGTCACATGTTTCTGATAGGCCACTAACTGGTCTGGAGTTGCATCATCTGGAGGACGGTTGGGAAGTTGATCTTTAAGGACATAAGCAAGCTTTTCTGCCATGAGGACTATCCTCAGGTTTCGAAGCCAGTCCATGAAGTTTGGTCCAGTCAGCTTATTGGTATCCAAAATGGAACCCAAATTTAGAGAAGACATAATCAAGTGATTATCCTAGAAATACAAATTGAGCTTATGTGAGAAGAATGATAAAGAATGCATCAACATACATTAATTAAATCCTATTTACTTTTCGAATTGAATAACCCTTTTTATCAATTCGGGATATCGTAGGAACATCTCCAAATAGGTCGATATCCAACCATAGATAAGAACAACCATGGCTGTGGTCATCAAGTTATTCTTAGCTATGAAGGTAGGTAATTATACCGATTACATATTACATATATGTAACTATCACATTATGCTATCAACTAATTGAATGTTTGCATAAATCATTGGGTTGTTAACTCATTAACAAGTATGCAACAATATACATAGCACCCAACTGCACCTCTCTTTACATCGACCTTGGTTGTGGCACAACAAATCGATGCTCCAAGCTTAAGGCTGACCCACTAATCAAGAAATAGTTTTAATATGGTTGGAGCTCATTCAAGCGTTTAGTCAGGCTTGGATGTGTCCAACAACCAAAACTAAGGATTGACCTCTGACTCCAACTATATTATTCATAAACTAATTCCATGGTTTGAACATGTTGAGGTTCAAGCCGGGCATGGATGTGTCCATCAACTCAAACGAGAAATAAAACTCCGGTTCTTACCATATCAATGGAAGGTGTTGGTCTTAATATTTTGTAAGGGGTTTTGCGTCTCATCCTTTTCTTTTAAGCACATTCATGACATATAATTATGTTATGTACTAACGATTTCCTTAATAAAGTATGTATGTGACTTAATTTATCAAGTCTCATTAATTGAATTAGGAGCCGGATTTCCTAATTCTAATTTCATACTTTATTCAAGGAATTGTTTTGGGAAATAATTTCCTAAATTGTCATAATCAATTTCGGAAACAATATGTTTAAGACTTTGATTTCTCTAAATCAAATCTTATTAAATTAAGAGACAGATTCCCTTAATTCAACCACATATTATTTTCATGAAAATCTTATTTAAGAAAATATACTCTATAGGAAACAATTTTCCTAATTAATTTTGGAGACAACAATATGTAAGAGCATCACCTCTTAAATCAAATAAGGAAATTATCGTTTGAGAATCACCTCAAAATTTCCAAGATTTGATTACATATTTTATTTATGGATTTATTAATTACAACAAATTATTTTCTTTGGGTGGCTCCCCGAGGCTCAGATACCCAAAGAAAAGAAATTTGTTATAAATCTAATTTGGTTACGCCTCGGGAAATTTGGTCCGCTCCCCGAGACGTAACCAAATTAAACATGACAATTTTATTCAAAATAGGAAATTAAATTACAACAACTAATTTTAAATTGGACGGCTCCCCGAGGCTCAATCCAAAATAAAAAATTTTGTTAATAATTTAAAACCAATTCGAATTTAATTGTCAATTAATGATCCATAAATTTGTCTAGACTTTCTTGAAAGAAAGTGCCCAAAATCGCGAGATTTCATAATAGGTTTTCAGAATAATTGTAAGTTTCTGGTACAAAGATAACTTACATATTTCCAAAATTGAAAAATTTCCAAAATTGGAAAGTTTCCAAAAATGGGAAGTTTTCACAATTATCATAAAATTTCAGAAACTAGGATATTTCAAAAGTTTGCGAAATTTCATGAGGATTTCCAAACTTTGAAATTCCAAAATATAAAATTTATCATAATTGGAAAGTTTCCATAATTGGAAAATTTTCAAAAACTGAGATCATGACAAAGTTTTCCGCAAAACAATTATATGATTATGTCGAACACTAACCGGCTCTGATACCACTGTTGGGACCGGGTGCATGTTGACATGGATGCAGGTTCGTAATTTTTAAAATTTATTACGTGCAGCGGAAGATTTAGCATAAATAATTTTCCAAATTATTTAACCACACATCTAAGCATGCAATCTTATATTGTGTAGACATGATCATATATTAAAATTTTGTAGAAAGTAAACTAATTTACTTAATACCTCGCGTAACTCGAAGGAAGGGACGAGATCCAACCGTAAGCATCCCTTGGAAGCTCCGCCTCTATTCGCGTCCACGCCGAGTTTTTTTCGGGATAACTTCGCAAAGCCACGAGTTTCATGCCGACAAGAACTACTAGATTCTCCAAAGTCACGACAAGAATACCAAGAGAGAGATAGGAAGACACTAACCACCAAACGAAGAACGGAATCATGATTCAGGGGGGGAGGAAGGAGTTGCGCCCGCTTCTTCTTCTTCTTCGACAGCTGCTTGGTGGATGAAGCTCACGGCAACAAAGGGGTCCTCCTTTTAGGGCCGGCGGAACTAGAGGAGGGAGAGGGAGAGAAGGAGAGAGAGAGAGGGCTTATTTCTTGATCTCTTAGATTAATTTCCAAGCCTTGCCTTGGTGCATTTATATAGTAGCCTCTCAATCGCCAAGTCTCCTTTTTATGGAATAAATTTTCATAAGAAATTTAACATATAAATTTTTCTATGAATTATTCCATCATGCCAAGTTTTATCATAATTTAATTTATGATAAAAACAACCATGTCTCCCTTTTCTTATGGAAAGAAATTTCTTTATATAAATTTCTTTATATAAATTTCTTTATCATGGTAAATAAATCCATTATTGATTTTATAAAATAAAATAAACCAATCCATGGTTCATTTTAATTTTCATGAAAAATAAATCTCTTTATATAAATTTCTTTATATAAATTTCTTTATCCATAATTTTATAAAACAAACCATGCTCGGTTTATTTTGTAATTTGAACCAAAATTCGGTTTTCCCCTTTTTATGTGGCCGGCCATACAAAGAGGGTAGGGACCCTCTTTGGACGGCCAAACCCAAGCCAAAACCATACGAATTAAACTCATTTAATTCGTCCAATAAGTCTTCAAAAGACTTAGCCATTTTATGCTTTCGATGCGTCTCTGAAAATTCAGATTCGACTTATCTCTCTTGATCGAAAAATCCAATTTTCAACTCGTTTTAAATCCCTCGGATTACTCGTAGTGCGTGTGACTAAATAGGCTTTCGATTTATGTTGGCCGTCTATAATTAACCAATTATAGAACGATCATGAGTGGCACCTAGTAGTACATCATGATCCCCAATTAATCGAAAGATCAACGGTTGACCTCAGAAATGATTCTGAAACCCTTCAGCAGCTATAATGAATGTGTCAGTCCCCACTAGGCTGACTACGTCACACCTAGCCCAAGCAATGTCTTTCTCGTCCAACGGATTCTAATTACTCTCATGTATTTAAGAGATTCATACATCGAACATGTTATGCTCTGGCCAGAGGCTTCAAGTAACAATCCGACGATAGGCCTTGGGTATACATCTCCTCGCAAGGAGTGGTGAATCCTTTGTAGGCTGTTCAAACATCTTCGGGCACTTTGGCTTATACCCAATCATCCTGGGTCCACACCTCCTTGGAGATGCTTGCTTAAGATGTCAAAGTATAAGTCTCTATGACCAAGATGACTTGAACACCGCAAGTCAAAGGAATATCGCACTTAAGCTGCAGTAAAACTTCACTGACATGTCTATATGTAGACTACCATATGAAGTTTTACAGCCAGTCACTCCAATGAACTAGTTCCCTTAACTAGAATTCATGTTTATCTCCGGACATCCCAATGTCACCAGCCAGTGAGAATCAGCTGATTAGAGAATAACCCATGCTAGTCTCAACAGAATTTATAGTGTCCGTATTTATCAATTCATCGACTAGGGACAATTTCAATACTTCACAATTGCACATGTAGAGATAATCACTAGTTGTGAATTCATCACAAATTCTCTCATGCTGTGAATTGTATTGCGGACATTCAGTAAATGAGTTTAAGATCTCAATCAAATACACAGATATGTATACTCAAATAGTGAATATTCATTTATAAAATAAATGATTACAATCATAAGGCGATTGCCTTAGGACACTTCTCTCATATTACTAACAGTTTGTAGCAGCGGAAAAACAATAGAATGAACGAACAAAACAACAGACAGATTACACACGGAATTTACTTGGTTCCCAACCCCCCAGGGGCAGTACATCCAAGGCCTAAGCACGGGAACGCCCGTCCACTAATGGTCTCCTTTCCAGACTTTCCGGAGGTGCAGAAACCCGTTTTATAGTGCAAGATTTACAATCACAAGATATGAAAATTAAGTGCGGAATATTAAAAGCAAGCCAAAATAACAAAGATTGAAGACCGGCCGATCTAGAACTCCGAAGTGCCACGCACTTCCTCCCGGAGCTTCCTAGGTCGCAGAGCTTCGTCATTAGCGCGTTTCTTTTGTTTGGAGTGCTCAGAATGATGCTGGAAGTTGTGTCTTATACCTTGGGGTCGATGCCCCTTTTATAGGCTTCATTGGGGCGCCTGTGATCACCGGGGTGCCTCAATGGGCTTGGTCAAACTTTATCTCCACGCCAAACTGCCATAGTAGATAAGGCCTCTGACCAGGGTGCCCTGGACCTCCTAGGCGCCTCAATGACCCCAGTCAAAGCTTAACTCTGCTTCAAACTCGTAACAGCAAATACAGCTTTGAACCAGGGCGCCTGTATCGATGTGGGCGCCTGAATGGAAGCCTGTTCTTCCTTCTCTGACTAAACCAACTCTGCCTTCTTTGACTGCGGCGCCCCAGTTGATGGGGGTGGCTGGCTTCTTTAGGATGCCCCCTTCAATGGGGGCGCCTTACTGGCTGGGTTCCATCCCCGTTGTTTTCCTGCTTTGTCTTCCATTCTAGGCACCTGCAAGATACACAAATACAAAGCAAATATACACACATTCTTAACCTTAAGGACTTGGTTCTGACTTCATATTGCCACGAAACCCTAGGTCGAACCGAAGCAAGTTCCCACCCCCGGGAACGCGCCTTTCACCTACGCCTTTCAGGAGACGGTTGCCACCCAGTCCATTTGGGTGGACTTTTGCTTAGCCTCCGATACTCTTGGATCTCGAGACGTCTGATCCTCGACCCGTCTCTACTTCTGTCCTTAGTCATCGCTCAGCTATGTTGCTCAATCCCTCGAACCAAGACTTCATGCCCAAACCCTAAGTCCAGGACTTCGGTGCCCAACCCTCGGCCAGGTCTTCGGTGCCCAACTCTTAGCCAGGACTTCGTGCCCAATTCCTTGAACCAGGTCTTCGTGCCCAGCTTTACTAACCAGGTCTTCGTGCCCAACCCTTGGTCAGGACTTAGTGCTCAATTCCTTGAACCAGGACTTAATGCCCAATCCATGATTAGGACTTCATGCCCAATTCTTCGAACCAGGACTTAGTGCCCAATCCATGATCAGGACTTCGTGCCCAATTCTTCGAACCAGGACTTATTGCCAAGGTTTACTAGGACCTTATTTAACTTTGGTACTCCTCACTTGACTTACTGATAAGCACTATTTTGTTGACTATTTCAGACTCTAAAATCCATGTTTGACCCATATTTTACATGCTTATCCTTGAATTTACCCTTGGTTCTATAGATTAGTTTTATTTTGGGCATTATTGCAAATCTTTATACATTTGAAAGATTTTGGAATTTAATTGTGAATCTATGTTTGTAGGCTTTGAAAGGATCATGGACCGAGGTCATGATTGGTCAGAATTAGGCTCTGATCAAGGCGATCAAGCTCTGGAGAACTGTGAGCTGTCCGTTCAGAAGATAAGCAGATCTGGATCATCCAGAGCAAATCAGATGGATCCCAGCTGATGAAAGGTAGATCTGACCTTCATAATTAATGAGATTTAGAAGTTTAGGGGTAAATCGGAGAATATCCAGCTGTTGGATCAAGCCATGAGGATCTAGATCGTCTATTCAAAGATCAGGTTGATCTGAGCCATCCGTTGCAAATCTAGAAGATCCGAGCTACCCCGAGGTAGATCCCAAACCATGATTGAGATCTAGAGAGATTGGGTTCGATCAGCTGAAAGCTAACCGTTGGATCTGTCCTGAACAATCTGAGCCGTCCGATTCAAACTATATAAACTTAATTTCTCCCCAGGCTACAGTCGTCCCGTCTTCGCCGTTGTCTTCACCTTCTTCGATTGTTCTTCATTTCTTCTTCGAGTTTGCTTCATACGAGGGCATGACCGCATCAATTTCTTCATTGGATCAAGTTCTAGATCATTGAGAAGGTGTTTCTGTGAAGAATCCAGCTCCAAGTTGCCCAAGAACAGAGCTGAGTGAGGTTTCGTCAGTTCTGCCATTTGATTGCCTTGGTCTCGGTTGTGTGCCATTGTCATCCATTTGAGCTATCTGGAGGGTCCTCTGGAGTGCTCCGATCATCCCCAATCCATCGTCGTAATCAAACACAGCTAGATTGAAGAGATCAAATGGGTTTTTCATATTTGAGCAGAGTTGAGTTTGATTTGATCACTGAGACAGTTTTCCCAATGATTTGTTAAGCTTACGAGTTCGAGGCTCACTCTTGTGTGACGGCAAGAAGAACTTGAGCTAAGGGAAGGGAATGATGATAGTTTTCTTAATGCATTTCTGTTATTAGCTGTAATTTCGATTTCTGCAGGTTATTTCAGTGCTGAATTTTTGTATCAAAATGTTTAGTCTTCTTTTCTGAATTGTTTCTACCATAATTAGGACTCAGTCCTGCAAGTTAAGTAGCTAGGGAGCTTGTTTAGTGAACAATTGTTCTCAATTTCAGTTTAGTTCATGATTCAATGCTTGCGTTCCAGTTTTATTGCTGCGTATCAGCCTTTTCATTCTGCGTATCAGTCCTTTAGTTCCTGAATTTTATATCAGTGAGTCTAGTTTATTTCTGAATCAATTCTGAATACTAGTTTAGTACAATTGATCTCAGTTGCAAGTTTGTTTTTGAAATCGTATCATTTCTGAATTTTTGCATTCCTGCGCATCATTTCTGCATCAAGATTGTGTCTGAATTGATTAGCTTTCGAGTTCTGAATTTCCTTACTCATCCCTTCATATCACTTCATTTATAGATGTGTTGTCCAATGCTGCATCGATCAGTTTTGATTCTTAGTTGTTAGATGTTAGTTCTGCATTAGTATCAATTTCGGCACATCAGCTTTCCTTTTCTGCATATCAAGTTTGCTGAATTTGTGCATGTTGAATTTCTGCACTGATTTGTATCAGGAGTAAACCTATCTTTTAGTGTATGGTTGTGTTGGAAATCAATTTCATTTGCATTTGGTTTCTTTCTGAATTGTAGTCTCATTTCGGCACATAAGCTTTATTCATTGGGTATCATGTTTTAATTGCTGCATTTGTATCTAGTTATGTTTCGATTTTAAGTGGTAATTCTTGGAGTTAAATGCAATTTGTAGTGTACACTTGCACTTGAGTTCAGATTTGTTTCCCAAATTCAGCTAAGTTGCATTGGTTGATTAATTTTCCCATTAGTTGAGTTCATTAGTTGCATTTATCTTACTAGTTCATTTAGTTAAGTTTCCTTTCTTTTCCTTGTGTTTTCATTTCTAATTGTAAACCAAACCCAAACCTTATCTGAACCCCAAAAATATCTGACGACACATAAACGCGAGCTTGAATCACACAACCTTAACTAGCCCTAGGAAAAATACGACCTGTGGCCCCTTTACTACGTTTTCATCTTTGCTAGCAAAAAGGGTTTCCAGCTTTACGAATATCTAAATTTTGAGAGCCACATTCATGACAACATCTTTTGGGTCCACCAAAATTTTTGGCGCCATTGCCGGGGAGCTATTAGTTGAGTTGTTTGATTTTTGCTTGTGTGCTTATTTCATATTTTTCTTGATCTATTTTTGCACTTACTGCTATATCTTGTGATTTACTTTATCTGTTTCATTTTTCCATATACATTTGCTGCGATTTGTTTATCTTGTGACCAGGTCAGCTGTAACACCCAGCCTTATATCTACCCTAAAGGCGGGGTTACGGGTCCATACATTCATATCATTTACCATGTTAAGCATGTATATCAAGTAGAACAATTACAATGCAGGAATAGTAGTAAGCATGCTTGATCAAAAACCTATCATTTGTCGACATGCATTTACAACATAATAGCAAATCATTTAACTTCGTAGTTTACTGGTCTAAACATGGTTTGAGCAAGATAGAGTATGGCATAATCTAAACATAACTTACTGCAAGTGATCCAATTAAACACTATAGCATGGAATCTCAAGTAGGAATGTAGCATGAGTTATCTAACATGACATAGGTTCCATAACTCTAACTTGACCAACAGTAGAGTAGACATAGTCATCACACAATCAATATATAGTAATACAACTTGTAATCTTTTAGAGGAAGCAATTTGGATTCTAAACAAAAATGGTAGATAAGAATCCCTCTTTCTTTCCCGAGCCATCACCACACACATCCCTTAGCTTTCCCTCTGCCTCTTCCTTTAGTTCAAGTATTTCTTACCGCTATCTGCAGCATAAGAAAACAACATGAAACTAGTAAGCAAAACATGCTTAGTAAGAATCCGGGCCTACTCGCAAAATCCGTATCGATACATCATATCATGTACACAGTAATCAAGATGGAATTATAAGCATCATAAGCATCACATCAAATATTTCTAAGTGCTTTACAGAACAAGATCATCACACAATGAGAAAATGCTTTTTCAAAAGGTTCCATAAAGGTAAATACTTAAAAATATAGCATCATCTAGGGCCCAGTTGTAGTACCACATCAAGCGCGTTCCCTAATAAATTGGGGTAGCGAGCCACCAATCCATTTAGGGTAGGACCCTTCCATCCTACCAATGCCATGACCTTCAGTTAACATGTACATTGGATTTTGTTTAACGACCCCCTTCCGAGTCGGGTACACAACTCTCAAAGTAAAGTATCTTAATATGCAATTACACATATATGTATATGCTTAAAGGTACTCTTAATAACATCTTAAAGGGACACACCACTCATCAAGGGTGCTCATGATCCCCTAGGGACACACCACACATTTAGGGGTGCTCTTGATCCCAATTTCAATAGAGTATCCTTTTTCAAGCATATTATCAAACACATCATGTTCATATCATCAAGGCGCCCCATGGGCTATAAGGCATGCTTTTATACCTAACAAGATAGGTCACATAAATTATACACACATCATATAAGTGGTAGCATGCTTCATGGTTTCATTAAGTACTTCCCAACCCTAGAACCATGATTGGCCGAAAGTCAAGGGTGGGGAGTTCTTTTGGTTTTTCATTCAAGCATTCATTCATGCATTTCTACAAACACCTCAAGTGTACTTCATGTTAACAATTGAAACATGGTTTAAACCTCAAAGTGGGGCTAGCTTCCACTAACCCTAAATTACAAGGGGTGGCCGAATGATGTAAGATGGCTAGGCTAGGTTTTTGACATCCAACCTTCACACAAACATTCACAGAAACATTTTATCTACACTACTAATCATGGGAACATAATAGGATAGCAAACAACCCAAAAGCCCTAGCCTTTTCTCCTCTTGGCCGAATGTTGTAGGGGGCTAAACCCTAATTTTTGTTCTTCCAAAAATTTGGAAACAACACATATGAGTATAAAGTCCCTAAGGGTACTAGCATGCATCAAGGTTTGATCAAAAACCTTCTCTTGGACCCCCAATCATAGGGTGGCCGAAACTTCCATAAGGAAGATCCTTGTGATTTTTCAAAAGAAATAAACAAACAAACATTCGTTAGCAATTATGCTGCAGGCGAGAGGACACTTACATCCTAGCGCTGGAATTTCACCTTCTCTTTAAACCGTAGGGTACCCTACACTTGAAGGGTACGTGAAAATCCTTTTCTTCCAAATTTCCTCTAGGGTTCCTTGGACTTGGTAGAGGACAATGGCACTTGGACTTTCCTTCTTGCAATTGCCCTAGGGTTAGAACCCTAGGGTTGGAATTTCGAAAAGGAAGGGGGAAGGGCTAGGCTCGGCAAGGAAGAAGAAGGGAGGAAGAAGAATGAAAAAAAAAAACTTCCTTCTAACTTCCTTCTCTTACTCCTATTTATACACCTCTTGTGAAAAGACATGTCTCTTCGTTGCCCAAGCCTTAACAAGCATGTCTCCCCTTCTCCTAACACGAAACACCCATTAGAGCATTTGGTTAGGAAGGAGTTAGTGCAAGTGATAGGTTCAAGGTTCGATCCTTGCTTCCTCCACCTTGCACTTTCTTTTTATCACCTCTTACTAATTCATTTCCAAGCCCAATAAACCAAGCCCAATATACATTTCATGAATATAATATTTCATGCATTCATGACATTTCATTAATAAAAATAGTTTCATGATATTTCATAGAATGTGATTGCATGAAATTTATATCATTTCATTAAAGACATTTTTCATACATCGTCATGATATTACATTGAAAATTTGGGGTGTTACAATCCTCCTCCTCTTATAGAAAGTTCGTCCCGAACTTAAAACAGTTCTGGGTACTTTGATCGTATCATATTTTCCTGTTCCCAGGTGGCTTCTTCGAACTGCTTGTTCCGCCACAGAACCTTCACTAAGGGTATTTCCTTGTTCCTTAGCCTTTTGACTTCCCGATCAAGGATCTGGATCGGGCGGCGTTCGGAACTAAGGCTCTCCTGTTCTTGCCCTGGTGGGGGTTCCATCATTTGACTCGCATCAGGGGTACACTTCTTGAGCATCGACACATGGAAGACGTTGTGGATAGCCGCCATTTCTGGCGGTAGCTCCAGCTCGTAGGCCACCTTGCCTACTCGTCTCAAAATCTGATAGGGTCCCACGTATCGCGGACTCAACTTCCCCTTCTTTCCGAATCTCATCACCCCTTTCATAGGGGCTACCTTCAGGAATACCGAATCCCCAACCTCGAACTCAAGTGGTCGACATCGTTTATCAGCGTAGCTCTTCTGCCGACTCTGAGCAGTCTCTATCCTCTGGCGGATATTCCTTATAGCCTGAGTGGTCTCATCAATAATATCGGTCTGGAGTCCCATCTCCCTCTTTTCACCACTCTCATGCCAGCATAAGGGAGATCTGCATTTTCGGCCGTATAGTGCCTCGTACGGTGCCATCCCGATAGTAGCCTAATAACTGTTGTTATAAGCAAACTCTGCCAGGCTCAGGTATCGACACCAGCTTCCCTTGAAGTCCAAGATGCAAGCTCGTAACATATCTTCTAGTATCTGGTTTACTCGTTCAGTCTGCCCGTCAGTCTGGGGGTGAAAGGCTGTACTGAACTTCAGCTTCGTGCCAAGGGCCTTCTGCACGTGTCCCCAAAAATCAGAAGTAAATCAACCATCTCGGTCAGAGACGATGGTCTTGGGAATCCCGTGTAGTCGGACAATCTCCTTGACGTACAGTTGAGCCAGCTGCTCAACTGAATAAGTCATCCTGATAGCCAGAAAATGCGCGGACTTGGTCAGTCGATCCACAATAACCCATATACTATCATATCCATTCGTAGTCCGAGGCAGCCCTGATATGAAATCCATAGATATGTCCTCCCATTTCCACTCGGGAATAGGTAGAGGCTGCAGAACTCCCCCAGGTCTCTGGTGCTCTGCTTTGACCCTCTGGCAGGTCAAACACATGGTAATATAATGGGCTACATCATTCTTCATGCCAGACCACCAAAATTTGCCCTTCAGATCTTGATACATCTTGGTAGACCCAGGATGCATCGCATAAGGTGTGCCATGAGCTTCCTCGAGTATCCTCGTCCGTAAGTCGGAGTCGTCGGGAACGCATAATCGATCCCGGAGATATAAGACTCCGCTATCGGAAATCCGGAACCCCTCGTCCTTGCCTTCCAGAATCTCTTGCTTGATTCTCTGAAGACTCGGATCGTGATCCTGCTTTTCCAGAATGTCGCCAAACAATGTCGGCGCGATCACCATGGTGGACAACTGTCCTGATATGATCTCAATTCCGTAATTTATAATTTCTTCCCCTAAGGGTCGTGACAAGGCCGACAAAGACATTAAAGCAGCACATGATTTTCTACTGAGAGCATCCGCTACCTTGTTGGCTTTTCCCGGATGGTACAAGATCTCGCAGTCGTAGTCCTTGACCAACTCGAGCCATCAGCATTGTCGCATATTCAGGTCCTTCTGGGTGAAGAAATACCGCAGACTCTGGTGGTTAGTAAAGACCTTGCACTGAGTGCCATATAAATAATGCCTCCATATTTTTAGCGCAAAGACCACCGCTGCTAATTCCAAATCATGGGTGGGATAATTCTTTTCATGTTCCTTTAATTGTCTAGAGGCGTAGGCAATCACCTTCCCATTCTGCATAAGCACAGCTCCGAGTCCCAGTTTGGGCGCGTCGCTATACATATCGAAACCCATATCGCTCTCGGGAAGAGTCAATATAGGAGCGCTAGTCAGCCTCCATTTCAATTCGGAGAAGCTCTTCTCACATTCCTCGGTCCATACATATTTCTTATCCTTCTTTGTAAGAGCTGTCATAGGGGCTGCAATCCGAGAGAAGTTCTCTACGAATTTTCTGTAGTAACCTGCTAACCCCAGAAAACTTCTGACCTCGCTGGCATTCTTGGGTCTGGACCAGTTACTTACGGCCTCAATTTTGATTGGGTCGACCATCACTCCGTCCTTGGAGATAACATGTCCCAAGAATGATACTTGGTTCAGCCAGAACTCACATTTCAAAAATTTAGCATACAGTTGTTCCTTCTGAAGAATCTGTAATACTATACTCAGGTGCTCCGCATGCTCTTCGGAAGTCCTCGAATAAATAAGGATGTCGTCGATGAAGACGATCACAAATCTGTCGAGAAATGCCGAGAAAATCCAATTCATAAGGTCCATGAATATTGCCGGAGCATTAGTAACTCAAAACGGCATCACTACGAACTCATAATGTCTGTATCTCATCCGGAAAGCAGTTTTGGGTATATCCTCATTTTTCACCCGGACTTGATGATAACCAGACCTCAGTCGATCTTAGAGAAAACCGTAGCTCCCTTTAACTGATCGAACAGGTCATCTATCCTGGGCAGAGGGTACCTGTTCTTTATGGTCACATTGTTTAATGCCCGATAGTCGATACACATACGTATCGACCCGTCCTTCTGTGTCGCATGATCAATATTGGATAAATGAGATTTTATTTATTATACCAACCGAAATTTATTTTATTCATTCTTATAAGTCCACATACAAACTAGTCCACTCAGTGAGCAAGATGAGCTACCGTGATGCCCAACATAAAGAATAACATAGCGACACCTACTATTCCCTCGCTCATCACCCTCTGGCCCGCCTCAGGATCCTCAACTGTCCCCATCGGGTCCTCATCTTCAATCTCGAGAATCTCCTCGTCCGCTTCAAGGTCTTCCTCGAACGGCTCAGGATCCTCCTCGGCGGCCTCAGGATCCTCCTCGACGGGCTCAGGATCCTCCTCAACGGGCTCAGGATCCTCTTCGAAGGGCTCAGGATCCTCCTCAACCGGCTCAGGGTCCTCCTCGGACGGCTTGGAGTCCTCCTCGGACGGCTCGGAGTCCTCCTCGGACGGCTCGGGGTCCTCCTCTGAGTCTCCCAGATCTGCTGGGAACTCATGGCGGAGGAGCTACCTGCACAACTCCGTATAGGGCATACAGCATCTGTGCTGTCCCCAGATCTGATGCGCCACCACTCTGGCCCGGTTGGGCAGGGAACGGAGTAAAGCTCCAATCCTATGATCGTCCGTGGCTGGAAACCCTTCCCGCTCCAGTTTCCAGAAGAGCCGATCCAAACATCCTATGGTGCCTTGAATTCCCCGAGTCGGCCAATACCTAACTGCCTCTATCTGCTCCAGCAGCTCGCGGCACCTCTCAGTGTAGTCCTCATACAACATCTGGAAAAGAAAATGACATGGTTAGTACTAAACCATTTCATTTTCAATTCGCAAATATATACAGAGGAAAACACACACCTAATCGGTGTAGTTTACCCTAGTGATTACCATATGTAACCATCCTTCGACCCCGAATTCCAGGTTATTAATGAATGCATATATGTTCACATATCTTACAATTTCTAGTCATTGACTATCGTACAGGTGATAAATGACTACATAAGCATTAATTCTACCTTCACTTGTTATGAAAGTATTAATCATCTCCATATTATGCAAGCATAGATCATCCCATATAGTTGTACTGTACATGAAATAAATAAAGTAAGGCGAGTTAGGATTTCTTACTTGGAAGCGGCAGGAGGAAGCTTTGATGTGTGTGTGGTGGAGGGGAAATCTGCTCTGATACCAACTTGTAACGCCCGCCCTTATATCTACCTTAAAGGCGGGGTTACGGGTCCATACATTCATATCATTTACCATGTTAAGCATGTATATCAAGTAGAACAATTACAATGCAGGAATAGTAGTAAGCATGCTTGAGCAAAAACCTATCATTTGTCGACATGCATTTACAACATAATAGCAAATCATTTAACTTCGTAGTTTACTGGTCTAAACATGGTTTGAGCAAGATAGAGTATGGCATAATCTAAACATAACTTACTGCAAGTGATCCAATTAAACACTATAGCATGGAATCTCAAGTAGGAATGTAGCATGAGTTATCTAACATGACATAGGTTCCATAACTCTAACTTGACCAACAGTAGAGTAGACATAGTCATCACACAATCAATATATAGTAATACAACTTGTAATCTTTTAGAGGAAGCAATTTGGATTCTAAACAAAAATGGTAGATAAGAATCCCTCTTTCTTTCCCGAGCCATCACCACACACATCCCTTAGCTTTCCCTCTGCCTCTTCCTTTAGTTCAAGTATTTCTTACCGCTATCTGCAGCATAAGAAAACAACATGAAACTAGTAAGCAAAACATGCTTAGTAAGAATCCGGGCCTACTCGCAAAATCCGTATCGATACATCATATCATGTACACAGTAATCAAGATGGAATTATAAGCATCATAAGCATCACATCAAATATTTCTAAGTGCTTTACAGAACAAGATCATCACATAATGAGAAAATGCTTTTTCAAAAGGTTCCATAAAGGTAAATACTTAAAAATATAGCATCATCTAGGGCCCAGTTGTAGTACCACATCAAGCGCGTTCCCTAATAAATTGGGGTAGCGAGCCACCAATCCATTTAGGGCAGGACCCTTCCGTCCTACCAATGCCATGACCTTTAGTTAACATGTACATTGGATTTAGTTTAACGACCCCCTTCCGAGTCGGGTACACAACTCTCAAAGTAAAGTATCTTAATATGCAATTACACATATATGTATATGCTTAAAGGTACTCTTAATAACATCTTAAAGGGACACACCACTCATCAAGGGTGCTCATGATCCCCTAGGGACACACCACACATTTAGGGGTGCTCTTGATCCCAATTTCAATAGAGTATCCTTTTTCAAGCATATTATCAAACACATCATGTTCATATCATCAAGGCGCCCCATGGGCTATAAGGCATGCTTTTATACCTAACAAGATAGGTCACATAAATTATACACACATCATATAAGTGGTAGCATGCTTCATGGTTTCATTAAGTACTTCCCAACCCTAGAACCATGATTGGCCGAAAGTCAAGGGTGGGGAGTTCTTTTGATTTTTCATTCAAGCATTCATTCATGCATTTCTACAAACACCTCAAGTGTACTTCATGTTAACAATTGAAACATGGTTTAAACCTCAAAGTGGGGCTAGCTTCCACTAACCCTAAATTACAAGGGGTGGCCGAATGATGTAAGATGGCTAGGCTACGTTTTTGACATCCAACCTTCACACAAACATTCACACAAACATTTTATCTACACTACTAATCATGGGAACATAATAGGATAGCAAACAACCCAAAAGCCCTAGCCTTTTCTCCTCTTGGCCGAATGTTGTAGGGGGCTAAACCCTAATTTTTGTTCTTCCAAAAATTTAGAAACAACACATATGAGTATAAAGTCCCTAAGGGTACTAGCATGCATCAAGGTTTGATCAAAAACCTTCTCTTGGACCCCCAATCATAGGGTGGTCGAAACTTCCATAAGGAAGATCCTTGTGATTTTTCAAAAGAAATAAACAAACAAACATTCATTAGCAATTATGCTGCAGGCGAGAGGACACTTACATCCTAGCGCTGGAATTTCACCTTCTCTTTAAACCGTAGGGTACCCTACACTTGAAGGGTACGTGAAAATCCTTTTCTTCCAAATTTCCTCTAGGGTTCCTTGGACTTGGTAGAGGACAATGGCACTTGGACTTTCCTTCTTGCAATTGCCCTAGGGTTAGAACCCTAGGGTTGGAATTTCGAAAAGGAAGGGGGAAGGGCTAGGCTCGGCAAGGAAGAAGAAGGGAGGAAGAAGAATGAAAAAAAAAAAAACTTCCTTCTAACTTCCTTCTCTTACTCCTATTTATACACCTCTTGTGAAAAGACATGTCTCTTCATTGTCCAAGCCTTAACAAGCATGTCTCCCCTTCTCCTAACACGAAACACCCATTAGAGCATTTGGTTAGGAAGGAGTTAGTGCAAGTGATAGGTTCAAGGTTTGATCCTTGCTTTCTCCACCTTGCACTTTCTTTTTATCACCTCTTACTAATTCATTTCCAAGCCCAATAAACCAAGCCCAATATACATTTCATGAATATAATATTTCATGCATTCATGACATTTCATTAATAAAAATAGTTTCATGATATTTCATAGAATGTGATTGCATGAAATTTATATCATTTCATTAAAGACATTTTTCATACATCGTCATGATATTACATTGAAAATTTGGGGTGTTACATCAGCAGGTGGTGATCTTGAAGAATTTGACCCTGAAATTGAGAGAACCTTCAGAGCAAGGAGGAGCCAAGGCATAATTTCAGTGGGTACTGATATTCCTCCTCTTCAGTTTATTCTCACTCATTCAGGCATTATCATGGCAAACCACCAGAAGACCATGAAAGAACTTACAGCACCAGATGACACTTTTTAGTATTCCAGTATTGCTTATCCAGAGCTGGCTGGCGATTTTGAGCATAGATCTGGACTCATCCACTTGTTACCTAAATTTCAAGGATTATCTGGTGAAGATCCAAATAGACACCTGCATGAGTTTCACGTTGTCTGCTCCACCATGAAGCCTCAGGGTATTTCAGAGGAAGATATCAAGCTGAGGGATTTTCCCTTTTCCCTGACTGGAGCAGTAAAGGATTGGTTCTACTATTTACCTACTGGGCACGTGTCTAGCTGGATTTCCATGAAGAAGGCGTTCCTAGAAAAATATTTCTCAGCCTCCAGAACTGTAATCATTAGAAAGAGCATATGTGGTATACAACAAATGGTGGGGGAGACTCTTTATGACTACTGGGAGAGATTTAGAAAGTTATGCTCCAGTTGCCCACAGCACCAGATCAGCGAGCAGCTCCTTATTGAGTACTTCTACGAGGGTTTATTGCAGATGGATAGGATTATGATAGATACTGCAGCTAGAGGAGCCCTAGTTAACAAAACGCCAGATCAAGCTAGGGAGCTTATTTCAAACATGGCAGAGAACTCACAACAGTTTGGAAGCAGAGCATTGTCCACCAGAGGAGTGAATGAGGTCCAAGTGGCTTCTAATGAACAAAGGGAGATTAAGAATTCTCTGGTAGAGCTCACATCATTGATAAAGCAAATGAGTCTTAATAATTCAAGCCAAAATCCAAATCTTTTGTCACCTCCACAATCAAGCCAAGTGATGAGGGTATGTGATATTTGCTCTAGTCAAGAACATAATTCAAATTCATGTCCCAACGTCTAACAAGATGAGACAATAGCGGCGTTGGTTAGGGGACAATTTCAAGCCAGGAATAACCCCTATTCTTCTACTTATAACCTTGGTTAGAGGGATCATCCAAATCTGAAATATGGAAATTCTTTCTACCAAAAAAACCCCTCACAACAACAATTCCAGCAAACACAACAACCTCAGTAGCAGTTCCAGCCCCAAATTCAACCATTTCAGTCAACATATCAGCAACCTCAGCAGCAATTCCAGCCTCAATTCCAGCCAATTCAGCAAGGGCAGCAAGGTTTTCAAACATTTCAAACGTTCCAACCTCAAAACCATCAAGTTTTCCACCCCTCACAGCCTTACAATCAAAATTTCCAGCCCTCGAATGAGAATTTCCAGCCTATTCAATTTCAGTCCTCACCACAACCATTCCCACTTAAAAATCAAAATTTTCAAGGCTATAATTCTTAGCAAGTTCAACCTTTATTCCAGCCTAATTATCAGCCCTATCAACAACAATTTCAGCCCTCTTATCAGCCCCAATTCCAACCACAGCAGGGTAATATTTTTCAGCTGACTACTTCTTCATTTCAAGGTCAATCAAAGCCCTATGCTATCCAAGGGGGCTATGGAAGTTCTAGTGGGGGAAATGTGCCACAACAGAGGATAGAAGAGATGTTTCAACAAATTTTACAACATCAACAAAGGAATGATCCCGCCATACAAAACCTCGAAAGGCAAATGGGATAATTGGCTAGTGGGATAAATCAAAATCAAGTTCAAGGATCAAGCCAATTACCTTCTCAAGCTATTCCCAATCCAAAGGGAAATGTTAGCGCTATTACTTTGAGGAGTGGGAAGGTTACTTCATCTCAAAAGAGTACAAGAGCAGAATTTTCTGAAAACAGGGCAGCACCTACATTATCAGCCCCGAAATCACTTCAAAATCAGTTGGTTCCACCCCTAGCCCATGCTCAACTCCTTCATCAAGTAATCCTGTAATTTTGGTGGAAAATGAAGGAGAAATCAGCGCTAAAACCAACATCACAGTAGCTACATCAAATGGGACATCAACTCAAAATTCAGCCCCTCCAATTTCGGTTCAAGAGAAAGAAATTTCTGTTCCCTTGCCCTTTCCACAGCAGAGAATTCAAGCCAAAAGACAAGTGGAGGAGGAGAAAGCCAAAGAGTACAACAAGCTGGTAAAATTGTTTGGCAAGGTAGAAATTAATGTACCCCTGTTGACCATGATTAAACAGATTCCTAAGTATGCAAAATTTCTAAAAGATCTATGTGTTCATAAGAAAAAGCTTAAGGAGAATGAGTTGGCCAGCTTGGGGAAAAATGTTTCAGCACTCATCCATGCCATACCTCAGAAGTGTGAAGACCCTGGAGTTTTTACTGTATCATGTGAGATAGGGAGGACTATGTTTCATGATGTTATGTTAGATTTGGGAGCCTCCATCAATGTAATGCCCAGATCGATCTTCCAGATGCTTGGCATTGGCCCTCTACAACCCACTGGAGTGGTAATTCAATTAGTAGATAGAAGCCAGACCCATCCAGCAGGAATTATTGAAGATGTTTTGGTAAGAGTTAAGGAGTTGATTTTCCCTACAGACTTCTACATTCTAGACATGGAGGGAGACTCTCTTGCACATAGATCCCCACTTATCCTTGAGAGGCCTTTTTTTAAGACTGCCAGGACAAAAATTGACGTTTATGCTGGTACACTTTCGATGGAAGTGGGGGACACATTAGTCCAGTTTAGTATCTTCGATGCCATGAAACACCCTAGGGAGTTCTAGATGATTTTTCTGGAGGAGTTATTTATTCAGAGGAGGATGAGGGAGTACTTGCTATTGAGACTGAGGATATTTCAGAGGTTATGTCAGATTCACTTCCAGCTGGTGAGGATTTTCTAAGTGTAGGGGATTACACAGAGCCCCAAGGATCTCCTACTTTTATTGAGATTTCAGAGGACTCAGAGCACAGGTATGATAGTGTAGGAGATTGCACAGAGCCCCAAGGATCACTCATACCCACTGAGCAGGGTCAGATTGAACTTAAGCCACTACCAGGCCACTTGAAGTATGCGTACCTTGGAGAGGAGCAGACTTTTCCCGTTATTATTGCACAACATTTGGAGTCAGAGCAAGAAGAGAAATTATTGCAAGTCCTGAGGCATTACAAAAAGGCAATTGGGTGGACTTTATCAGATATACCAAGTATAAGCCCAGCTATCTGTATGCACAGGATATTCTTGGAAGAAAATGTTAAACCCGTGATGCAGCCACAAAGGAGACTTAATCCACTTATTTTGGACGTTGTAAAGAAAGAGGTGACTCGACTTTTACAGGCAGGTATTATTTACCCCATTTCTGACAGTCAATGGGTTAGTCCCATACATGTGGTGCCTAAGAAATCTGGAGTGACAGTGGTGGAAGATGGAAGAAACGAACTAGTGCCTACCAGAGTTAAGAATTCCTGGAGAGTCTGCATTGATTACAGGAAGCTCAACAAGGTCACAAGGAAAGATCACTTCCCTTTACCCTTTATTGATCAGATGCTTGAAAGACTGGCAGGGAAGTCCCATTATTATTTTTTGGATGGTTATTCAGGCTACTTTCATATTTGTATAGATCCAGAGGACCAAGAGAAGACTACCTTCACTTACCCCTTTGACACTTTTGCCTACAAACGGATGCCTTTTGGACTCTACAACGCACCAGGAACATTTCAGTGATGCATGGTAAGTATATTTGGTGAGTTGTTAGAGTATTGTATGGAGATATTTATGGATGATTTTTCGGTTTTTGGCACGTCTTTTGATTCATGCTTAGAAAATTTGTCTAGGGTTTTACACCGTTGCATTGAGACTAACCTTGTAGTTAATTTTGAAAAATGTCACTTCATGGTAGAGCATGGTATTGTACTTGAACATATAGTCTCTAGGAGAGGTATAGAGGTAGATCCTACAAAAATAAGTGTTATTTCTTCTTTATCTTACCCCGTATACGTTCGGGACGTTCGTGCATTCCTTGGACATGCAGGTTTCTACTGCAGATTTATTAGAGACTTTAGTGATATTGCTCGACCCTTGACGAGACTGTTACAAAAAGAGGTGGATTTTTGTTTTGATGATAAGTGCAAAGAAGCTTTTCACAGACTCAGGGAGGCTCTTACCTCAGCTTCTATTATTAAATCACCTGATTGGACTTTATCCTTTGAATTAATGTGTGATGCATCTAATTTTGCAATGGGAGTTGTTCTAGCACAGAGGATTGATGGAGCACTTCATGTCATATGCTATGCCTCCAAAACCCTAGATGTCGCCCAAGCAAACTACACCACCACTGAAAGGAGCTTCTTGCCATAGTTTTTGCTTTAAACCATTTCAGATCTTACTTATTGTGCTCACATGTTATTATTTTTTCTGATCATGCAGCTCTAAAATTCCTGTTGAAAAAGCCTGATGCTAAACCTAGACTGATCAAATGGATGCTCCTGCTCCAAGAATTTGACCTGGAGATCAAAGATAGAAGTGGTAAAGAAAACATAGTTGCAGATCACCTGAGCAGAATTGAAGGAGATGGATCTCCTACCACCATTGAAAATGATTTTAGAGATGAGCACCTTATTGCAGTACATGGTGAGACACCTTGGTATGCAGACCTTGTTAATTTTTTGGTAACACGTGTTTTTCCCACACATTTTTCTAAAGCTCAAAAAGATAAACATAAAAGCGATGCAAAATTCTATGTGTGGGATGATCCTTATCTATGGAAGTTTTGTAATGATCAAATAATTAGGAGATGCGTACTAGATCATGAGTTTTCGTCTGTCCTTACATTTTGCTATTCATCAGCTTGTGGGGGGCATTTTGGACCCCAAAGAACTGCTAGGAAAGTGCTAGAGTGTGGATTGTACTGGCCCACCCTATTTCATGATTCATATGTATTTTATAAAAATTATGATAGATGTCAGCGAACTGGGAACATAGGAGTGAGAAATGAGATGCCCTAAAACGCTATACTTTTCTGTGAGATTTTTGATGTTTGGGGAATAGATTTTATGGGACCTTTTCCTGCATCTTATGGTTATTTGTACATTTTACTTGCTGTGGATTATGTTTCTAAATGGGCCTCCAGGAATGATGATTCTTCTGTTGTTGTTAGTTTTGTTAGGTCACACATTTTTTGCAGGTTTGGAATTCCAAGAGCCATAATAAGTGACCAAGGATCTCATTTTTGCAATAAACACATGAAGGCATTGCTTAGTAAATATGAGATTGTACATAAGGTTTCTACATCCTACCATCCCCAAACAAATGGACAGGCTGAAATTTCTAACAGAGAGATCAAATCCATTTTGGAAAAGACTGTTGGATCCACTAGAAAGGATTGGAGCAAAATGCTAGATGATGCACTTTGGGACTATAGAACGGCATTCAAGACTCCTATTGGCATGTCTCCCTACCGCTTGGTCTATAGTAAAGCTTGTCATCTCCCCGTGAAAATAGAGCACAAAGCATATTGGGTGGTGAAGGCTTGTAATTTCGATGCTACCAAGGTGGGAGAAGAAAGAAAATTGCAACTTCAAGAGCTTGAAGAGATTCGGCTAGAAGCATTTGAAAATTCAAGGATCTACAAGGAAAAGACCAAAAATTTCCATGACAAATACATCTTGAAAAAAGAATTCCAAATTGGTGACAAGATCTTATTGTATAAATCAAGGCTCAAATTGATAAGAGGTAAGTTAAGGTCAAGGTGGGATGGTCCATTTATTATAACTAACATTTTCCCCTATGGAGTTGTTAAAATTAGAGAAGAAGCTAATGGTTTTGTGTGGAAAGTCAATGGTCACCGGCTCAAAAAGTATTTTGAAGAATTAAAGGAGCTAGAGGTGGATGGTTTGTACATCAAAGACGCTATCTACCCAACTTAAGGGGAGTCTATTTTTCTTGCACTTACCTTTCCTTGTATATATCATTTTCATGTTTCTAGGAGTAAATTATTCTTTTTTTTGGAAGCTAGTTGTTGATCATAAATCCTTAGGTAAAATAGAATGAATAAATGGACATTGTAAATACCATGTTATTTCTTTTAGCACTTTTTCTTAGTGAATAGGAATAAATGTATCCCTCTAGGTTGTCTTCATGTCATATTAGAGTCTTTTGAAAATAAATTAAATTTGATTGTTAAAACTTAAGGTTTGAGCTAATGGATGAAATCTTGGATGCTTGAGTATTACTTGGCTTTAGATTCTTAAGTGATGACTTGGGATGAATTATTTGTGCCTAGTGAGAATTAGCCTTATATTTGTGACACACATATGTGATTGTACTCTAGAACTTGCTTAGGTTCTTTCAAAATCATATTTCAATGATTGGATCACATCTATAGAGGCTAATCAAATTGTTTCTCTTTTCCATATCATTTTTAGCTATAATCATACTTGATACATAATCTTTTCTATTTTACTTTCTATATTTCCTACTCTTAACCATACTTTTCTATGGACTTGTTTGTTTGGGATGTTTCTTGATGTTACTTTGCCCGAGACGGACAAACGATCAAGTGTGGGGGAGGCAGCTAGAGTTTTGGAATTATTTTGTATCAAAGATTCATTTCATTTCAAGTTGAAGCCAAAAGGTGCCAAGTGGATCTGAGTTTGGTATCAAGATCAAGTGGGAGGAAGTAGTTAAGAAGGAAAATAATTGAGGCATCTAGATTCCTTATTATAAGTTGAAGATCAAAGTGGAATGCAATGAAAAAAAAAAGAAAATTGTGTAGGACCGGTGCCATCGATAGAGGGGGGGCTGTATATCCACCATGAAAATCTCTCGCAGAAACTTCATAGAAAACTTGGATTGTTCTAGACATAGAACGTTAGTAGCACAGCGGAAAAGTAAATAAAATAAAAGCAAGATAGGGACACAGCGGGATTTATTTACTTGGTTCCCAACCCCCCAGGGTCAGTACATCCAAGGCCTATGTACTCGGCGTGAGTCCACTATTGGTCTCCTTTCCAGAATTTCCAGAGGCGGAGAAAACCCGTCTTACAGTGTAGAAGTACAAGCAATAATATTGAAAATTAAGTGCAGAATTAACTAAAAGCAAACCGAACAAAACAAAGTCTGAAGCTGGACCGATCTGGACCTCCGAAGTGCCGCGCACTTCCTCTTGGAGCCTCCCGGTCGTAGATCCTCATCTTTAGCGTGTTGTCGTCAATCAGAATGATCAGAATAGCACTTAGCAGTTGTGTTTGAAGTAGAGGGGTCGAAGCCCCTTATATAGGCTTCATACGGGCGCCCTGGACGTTGGGGGCGCCCTCTACGTGGCCTTCGATCCGTAACAATCTCGGTCAGCCCTTATCCCACTCAAGTAGGGTTGAGGTTTGACTGTGGGGGCACCCCGGTTGACTTGGTCTGCTGGCTTCTCGGCCGGTTCACTTCGTTGGTTTGAACCCAGGGCGCCCTGGGCATCCGCGGCGCCCGAGAGCAAGGGGGCGCTCGGGAGCATGGGGGCGCCCTCCCAGTAAGTTGCCGAAGCATTGCTTTGCTTACCTTGTTTTGTATTGACGTTGGGGCGCCCGGGACACTGGGGGCGCCCTGCTCAGCTACTACCTCTCTCCTTTGAGGCGTTTTGAGCTGCAGAAACTCGTTCCTTCGGTCCTGCATCCAGGGTTAGTCTAAAACAACACAAAGCAATAAAATATTAGGTTATACAGCCTTAGCTATCTTAGTTCTGACTTTGGGTCTCCCAAATGGAGCCCTAGGTCGAACCGACGCCTACTGTTCCCTCGACGGGGAGCGCGCCCTCACCTACTCCTATCAGGAGAATTTACCAGTCGCCAACCGGCTCCTTCCGATTGGACTTTTGCCCAGTAGTCCTTCGCCAGGTGCCTAGCTATCCTTTGCCAGGTCTTCAGTACCAAGCAGTCCCTCGCTTGGTGCCTGGCAGTCCTTCGCCAGGGCTTCGGTACCAAACAGTCCTTCGCCAGGTCTTTGTTACCTGGCAGTCCTTCGCCAGGTGCCTAGCAGCCCTTCGCTGGGACTTTGTTTCCTGGCAGTCCTTCACCATGTGCCTAGCAGCCCTTCACTAGGACTTTATTTCCTGGCAGTCCTTCGCCAGGTGCCTAGCAGCCCTTGATCAATATTTAGGATTCAACAGTTTGTTCATTATCTTCTTAATAGTTAGTTCACTTCTGTTTTCCAAGAATCATATCAAGACCCTTGGAACCAGAAGTAAACCGTTCTAATGCTGTTCTAAGGTCCTTAACTTGAGTTTTCAAGGAGGAGTTCTCTTTTTCAAGTTTTTCAACTTGAATAGAGGTTCCTTCTTGAACCATCTCAGTTAAGGATCTAGAGTCAGCTCTCTCTTTCAGGAGTTTTACTTCCTGTCGGAGAGATTCGACTCGGAGTTTAGCTTTCGCCAAATCTCGAGAAAGATATGAAATTAATTCATTTAATTGAATTCTTGTAAAATCACTTACAGTTATTTCGCCGTCCTCTGAGAATGAAAGTTTGTCGTCGTCCGGCTCCGACTCTAACTCTATCTCTATTTCTTCTGAGGCGGTTAGTGCGAGCAGGTTCGACTGTGGAACCTCTTCTTCTTCGGAGGAGGAGGACTCGTCCCACGTTGCCTGAAGTTCCTTCTTCTTTCTTGTCTTCTTTGTTTCCTTTAGGTTGGGAAATTCAGTCTTGTAGTGGCCTTTCTTCTTGCACTCGTAGCAGGTTACGTTGGGTTTGATCTTTTCATTTGAGGGTTCAGTTGGTTCTTCCTTTCTTCGGTTGACTTTTCTTTTGTTAGTCTGGTTCTTTAGTTCTTTGTAGTAGTCTCAGGCTAGCCGAACCAACTTAGGCCGATTTCCCTCACTATCCTCTGAGTCTGAATCTGAGTCAGACTCTGGTGCAGGTTGAGGCTTCTTTTTGGTTGTCCTTCCAGTTTTACCTGCAACAAAAGTGATACCTTTCTCAGCCAAATTGCAGTTAGTCTGTTCATGTAATTCAAGTTCAGAAAAAAAGTTCATCTAACTTAATTTTGGAAAGATCCCTAGAAACTTTGTAGCCCTTCGCCAGGTGCCTAGCAGCCCTTTGCTAGGACTTTGTTTCCTAGCAGTCCTTCGCCAGGTGCCTAGCAACCCTTGATCAATATTTAGGATTCAACAATTTGTTCATTATCTTCTTAATAGTTAGTTCATTTATGGGGGAGCCCACAAGGTGTTTCTTGGGAAAGCGTTAAGGGCATATCTTATTAGGTCATGGTTTTCTACCTTGTGACCAATGGTGTGTAGACCGTTCATCAGCTCCTGGATTTTGGCGTGGAGCTGAGCTGTTGATTCTCCTTCATTCATCTTGATGGTGTACAGCTTGTTCAGGAGGAGATCTCTCTTACTGATTCTAGTGTCTGAAGTTCCTTCGTGCAGCTCAATCAGTTTGCCCCACAGCTCCTTGGCACTGTTGAATGGATCCACTCGGTTCAGCTCCTCTTTTGTTAGACCGCATTGGAGGGTCTGGGTTGCTTTAGCATCTGCTTCAATTCGTCCTTTCAGAGCGGTATCCCACTCAGTGTACGGCTGTGGTACACCTTCAGCGTTCTTTGGAATCTCCAGTCCAGACTGGATGATTATCCACATGTCCACCTGAGTTTTCAGGTGGACCTTCATTCGACTTTTCTAGTAGGAAAAGTCTTCTCCACTGAAAAGTGGAGGTCTGGCTGTGCTGAATCCTTCTTGCATGACCATTAGGGATTTTATCTGAAAAAGAGGAAAGAGAAAGAAAAACTGTTCCAAGACTTGGTCTTGGATTAGTAGTGCGGGATAAAGAAAATTAAATATCGAGGGGTGTTGCACCGGTCTCGATTAAAGATATGAATTCGAAAAAAAATAAGAAATAATTTTATGAAAATTTGAAAAATTCTCAATCTGGTGGTTGCACCAAATTTGAGCTTCCCTGCTCTGATACCACTTGTTGGATCGAGAAGAACAATAGAGGGGGGGGGGGGGTAAATATCGTAAAACGTTCGGATTTGTAAAAGAGAATTGGCAGCGGAAATAAATAAAGTAAGACACACGCGAACACCATGATTTTACTTGGTTCGGAGTCGCGGTCGGCTCCTACTCCAAGGCCCACGGTCGTTGACCGTTTACTGCGGGCAATTCTATATGTGTGCAAAAATAGTTTACAAAATGTATTACAAGAATGGTATAGTAAACTTAAAAATAGCTCTTCGTTATCGACGTCCGGTGTAGATTGTATTTTTGGAGCAGAGGGACGTCGTCGGCGCTTGTATCTCGAGTCGTGAGTGTTAGTGATATGAGAGAAGTGTCCTAAGGTAATCGCCTTATGATTGTAAACATTTATTTTAATAAATGATAATTCACTATTTGAGTATACATGTTTGTGTATTTGATTGGGATCTTAAACTCATCTACTGAATGTCCGCAATACAACTCACAGCATAAGAGAATTTGTGATTGGATCACAACTAGTGATTATCTCTAAATGTGCAAATGTGAAGTATTGAAAATATCCCTAGTCGATTAATTGATAAATACGGACACTATCAATTCTGTTGAGACTAGCATGGGTTATTCTCTAATCAGCTGATTCTCACTGGCTGGCGACATTGGGATGTCCGGAGATAAACATGGATGCTAGTTAAGGGAACTAGTTCATTGGAGTGACTAGCTGTAAGACTTCATATGGTTATCTATATAGATATGTCAATGAAGTTCTTACTGCGGCTTAAGTGCGATGTTCCTTTGACTTGCGGTGTTCAATTCATCTTGGTCATGGAGACTTATACTTTAACATCTTAAGCAAGCATCTCCAAGGAGGTGTGGACCCAGGATGATTGGGTATAAGCCGAAGTGCCCGAAGATGTTTGAACAGCCTACAAAGGATTCACCACTCCTTGCGAGGAGATGTATACCCAGGCCTATCGTCGGATTGTTACTCAAAGCCTCTGGCCAGAGCATATCATGTTTAGAGTGCGAGTCTCTAAAATACATGAGAGTAATTAGAAATCCAAAGGACGAGAAAGACACTACTTGGGCTAGGTGTGACGTAGTCATTCTAGTGGGGATTGACACAAACAGACCATGTCCTGAACCAAGTGGGTATAAGATGGTGAAGGGAATGGGGCACGATTTATTAGAGCTGCTGAAAGGTTTCGGAATTCTTTCTGAGGTCAACCGTTGATCTTTCGATTAATTGGGGGTCATGATGTACTACTAGGTGTCACTCATGATCGTTCTATAATTAGTTGATTATAGACAGCCAACATAAATCGAAAGCCTATTTAGTCACACGCACTACGAGTAATCCGAGGGATTTAAAACGAGTTGAAAATTAGATTTTCCAATCAAGAGAAATAAGTCGAATCTGAATTTATCAGAGGCGCAATGGAAGCTAAAAATGGCTAAGTCTTTTGAAGACTTATTGGGCGAATTAAATGAGTTTAATTCACGATCGGTTCGGCTCGGTTTGGCCGGCCAAAGAGGGTGCCAACCCCCTTTGTAGTGGCCGGCCATTAATAAGGGGATAAACCAATTTAATTGGTTTAATTAATAAAATAAATCTAGTGCGATTTGTTTTATAAATTATGGATAAATAAATTTGTATAAAGAAATTTATATAAATAAATTTATAGAAATTTATTCTTTTTATGGA
Organism: Boesenbergia rotunda; assembly: GCA_024364735.1. NCBI lineage: Eukaryota > Viridiplantae > Streptophyta > Magnoliopsida > Zingiberales > Zingiberaceae > Boesenbergia > Boesenbergia rotunda. The sequence goes on from JAGFNQ010000899.1 coordinate 40,558, forward strand.
AATTAAAATGATCCATGGAATGGTTTATTTTAATTTTATAAAATCAATTATGAATTGATTTTTTCATAATAAGAAAGTTTATAAATTTCTTATAAAATTTATTCCATAATTAAAGGAGATAAGTATTTGTTTTATTATAAAGTTAGTTATAATAAAACTAGGCATAACGGAATTATTCATAAGAAAGATTGTAAGATAAATTTCTTATGAAAATTAATTCCGTTAATTCCGTTAAGAGAAAGACTTGGCAAGGGAGAAGCAACTATATAAGGAACCAAAGGCAAGCCTTGAATTCCTAATCAATTAATCAAGAGATTAATTACTCTCTCTCTCTCTCTACACACCTCTCTCTCTAGGGCCGGCACCCCTCTCTCTCTAGGGCCGGCTCTCTCTCCTCCCCTATGGCTGGCGTAACTCCCAAGGTGGGCGTGAGCTTCATCCACCATGACGACCTCGGAGAAGAAGAAGCGGATCACATCTCCTTCCTTCTCGGAATTTAGATTCCAACTCTTGGTGGTTAGTTTCCTATCTTTTCTCTTGTTATTCTAGTTGTGCCTTTAGAGAATCTAGTAGTTCTCGTCGGCACAAACTCGTGACATTGCGAAGTCATCCCGAAGAGAACTCGGCGTGGACGCGAATAGAGGCGGAGCTTCCAAGGGACGCTACGGTTGGATCTCGTCCCTTACTTCGAGTTACACGAGGTACTTAGTAAATTAGTTTACTTTTCTGCAAAGTTTTATTTTATGATCATGTCCACACACCATAAGGTTGCATGCTAGATACGTGGTTAGAATAATTTGAGAAATTATTTTATGCTAATTCTTCCGCTGCACGTAAAAATTTAGAATTTTACGAACCCGTATCCTTGTCAACATGCACCCGGTCCCAACAGCGAGGTTTCCGGAGCAGAGCGCGGGAGTAGAAGTGCGTGAATGCGTTGGAAGAATAGTTGTTCCAAGCCTTGAGGTCGAGGGGGCTTTTTATAGCCTCCCGGGGGGCCCTGAACGTTGGGGGCACCACCCCCCCCCCCCACGTGTCACCCGAGCCGAGCAACTCTCGGTCAGCCTTTATCCCACTCGAATAGGGCTGAGGGTTGACTGTGTGGGCGCCCGGGACGCTGGGGGCGCCCTGGTTGACCCTTTCAGCGGGCTTCCCGGCTGGATGAAGTTATCCGCTGCGTTAGCTTGAGTACGGGGCACCCTGGGCACTGGGCGCATCCTGGAGCACTGGGGCGCCCCGCCGAGCACGCTTCCAAAGCGTTCCTTTGCTTACTCTGTTTTGCCTTGCCCTTGGGGGCGCCCAGGTGCATGGGGGTGCCCTGCCTAGTGAGCTTTCGATCCGCTTCTTCGTTTACTGCTTTTCCTTGACCTTGGGGGCGCTCGGGACCTCTGGGGCGCCCTGCTCAGCTGCTGCCTCTCTCCTTTGAGGCGTTCTGAGCTGCAGAGACTCGTTCCTTTGGTCCTACATCTAGGGTTAGTTGCAAATATAGTAAAACAAGAATATGTAATGATTATACAGCCTTAGCTATCTTGGTTCTGACTTTGGGACTCTAAAATGGAGCCCTAGGTCGAACCGACGCCTACTGTTCCCTCGACGGGGAATGCGTCCTCACCTACTCCTCTCAGGAGAATTTACCTGTTGCCAACCGGCTCCTCCGATTGAACTTTTGCCTAGCATTCCTTCGCCAGGTCTTGGATACCAAGATGTCCTTCGCCCGGTGTCTAGCAGTCCTTCACTAGGTCTTCGTATCCTAGCAGCCCTTCGCTAGGTGCCTAGCAGTCCTTCGCTAGGTCTTGGATACGCAGCTGTCCTTCGCCCGGTGCCTAGCAGTCCTTCGCTAGGTCTTCGTATCCTAGTAGCCTTTTGCTAGGTGCCCAGCTATCCTTCGCCAGGACATAGGGGTTCAGTGCCTAACATTCCTTCGCTAGGTGCCTAGCATTCCTTTGCTAGGACTTCAATCTGCACACTCAAGCAGCATGTTAAATAACAAATAAGACTTAACTTTTGAACCCTTTGCCATTTATCAAAACACAGGTTCGACCTGGGTGCTATCTGCACCAACACTTTGTTTCTTAGCAGTCCTTCGCTAGGTGCCCTGCAGCCCTTCACCAGGTCTTTGGGTTTTGATGCCTAGCAGCCCTTCGCTAGGTGCCCAGCAGCCCTTCGCCAGGTCTTAGGGTTTTGATGCCTAGCAGTCCTTCGCTTGGTGCCCAGCAGCTCTTCGCCAGGTCTTAGGGTTTTGATGCCTAGCAGTCCTTCGCTTGGTGCCCAGCAGTCCTTCGCTAGGTCTTAGGGTTTCGATGCCTAGGTTAAGCAGGACTTTTCTTCAACTTAGGTTACTTCTCCTTTGCTCCCCTTTGTCTGTTCATTGTATCACTCTTAAGTATATTGTTAAACATTAAAACACTTAAAAAACACCATTGATGCAACTTGCACCAACAAACTGAACAAGAAGAAGAGAAAAGAAGTGGCACGCAAAAGAAAACAATTTTTGTGCCAAAGTGAAAAAAAAACAAGTGCCAATTTGAGTTTGGGAGGTGGCTGATGTTTTGGCATTATGCTGTAAGATGCCAAGTTGAGTTGAGTTGATATCAAAAACAAGTGAAAAATTCAGAAATGTCCATGTGCCAAGTTGAGTTGCAAGAGTCGGAAGCAAGGTCTGAAAATCTGGCTGAAACATGTGCAGTTCAATTGCAAAGATTTTCTGAAAAGTGCTGGAAAGAAATCAGTAAGTGGCTGAATTACAAAAGCAACTCGACTGAGAAACAAGCTGATATCAATCAGTTTGTTGGAGTTCCATTAGGTACAAAATTCTGAAGCTGTAAAAAATTTCAGAAACTAATTGATTGCAGCAACAAACAAAATGCAGAGTAAAAACAAGAAGTAGCAACTCCTTTGAAGCTCACGGCACTAGAAAGGATTGGAGCTGATTCTGATAAGGATCTGGGAGATGAGCACATCATGATTGAACAAAATGAAGAACTAAAACAGAAAGTAGCAGTTGATCATTAAAGCAGAGAGAAAAAAGAAAAGGGAAACAAAATGGCACGCAATTGAAGTGTAGGCACATTGAGACCAATGGGGTTTTCTTCATCCAAATCAAAGGCATTATCTGAATTCTTACTCCACCACACTTTTGACTTCAATAGAAGACTATAAAGAGGGCAAAGTGCATTAGAATTATTCTTGAGCAACCAAGTCTTCCACTTCATCAATTTTTCTATTTTCTTGGCTTTTACTTCATTCTTACCATTTCATATCTTTAATTTGTTTGAATAAACATTTATAGATGTGGATTTTAATGACCCAGAAAATTTTCTTAATATTTTCTTTAAAATATTAAGCATGTCTAGATAATTTTCCAAAGGATCTAGAAATATGAATACGAACCTTAGCCTAGAAACTCATAGTTTTCTCATTTAAATTGAGAAACTAAGTACTAATGGGCTTTTTAGTGCCATTATTATGGGTGGATTTTAGGTAGAAATTAATATAAAAATAAATAGATTTTAATGAGAAATATTAACATAATTATGGGGAAATTTTTAAGAAATTTTCGAAATAATAGGAAATAAAATAAAAATAAAATAGAAAAAAAATTAGTGCATGCACCAAGGATTGAACCTTGGACCTCTAATACAGCCATGCATGCACTAACCAATTCACCAAGCAAGGGAGTGCTATGAGGGAATGAAGTGGATATTAGTTAAGGTGAAGGAAATGAAGAGTCATCAAGGGAAGAGACACCATGACTCTTCATTTACCCCTTTTTAAAATGATATAAATATGGAAAGGAAGTTACAACTTCCCTTCTCCTCTTCATTTCTTCTTCCTCCTTGCTTTGGCCGAAAACTCAAGGTGTTCTCCCCCTTGAGAAAAGTTCCACCAAGGACTCTAATTGGAAGATCTAGGTTCTCTTCCAAGGTTACAAAGGCAAGAAGGGTTCAAGTGGCAAAGGGGATTTCCATTATTCATCTCTTTTAAGGTCTAAAAATCAAAGACAACCCAAGGTAAAACCTTCTCACCTGTGGTATGATTGTTCTTGATGTTTAATAAGATTTAGATGTTGTTTAATATGTAAGTTGGAGAAAAGCACATGATGTGGAGCCTAGGGTTTCGGCCAAGGCTATGGCTTGGACCTAGGGATGATGTAAATTCTCTTTTGTGCTCTTAAATGTTCCATGATGTTATGTAAGGCATAGATTATGATCTAGGGAAATTTTTGATGCCCTAAGACCCTTCTAGGGTTTCGGCCACATCATGTATAGGGCTAGGGATTTATTTTAATCCCTCAAGCATGCTTAGTATGTCTTGCTATGATGTAGTATGGATGAAAATAGTGACTTATATGAATTTTTTTATGGGCTTGCTACCCTTATAAGTTTCGGCCAAATCATGTATTAGGGCTAAGGCTTAGTGTTAAGTCCATTCAAAGGTGCAAGTGGTCTTCCATGGCATGATATGCAAGGTATAGGATGATAATCTTAACCTAGGCAAATTTTCTATGGATTTATACCTCCTTCAAGTTTCGGCCAAGACCCAAAACCTAGGGTTTAGATTGGGTTAAGGTCTTAAGAATGCATGTTTCTAAGTTACCATGATGCTAGTAAGTAATTAAGCATGAAGTAAGGATCTTTATGTTACAAAAATCTTAGTTATGTGTGTTGTAATATAATTTTTGTATGTTAGATTCTAGGTGATGCTTCACTCATGAACATTTAGGTCATATACCATGAATGTATGTGATTTGATGTAGGATGTAAGTTATGATAGATAGAATGATGCATGTATAATGATAAATGTTTATAATAAATTATGGTTTATGAAGGTATATGTATGTGTTAAGGTAAATGCCATGAACCCTAGTAGTATGAGTCATGTTTATATGTAGCTGGTCATCCATGCTTTATGATGAACACTAGGATTATGTATGCTAGATGAAATGTGTCATGTATGAAGTACATGTTTATTTATGTATTATGATCATGCAAGTTTTACGAACCAAGATAATGTTTATGGCTTAAACACATGATTATACATGTATGTCTTATTATGTGAATAAAGAATGATAAGTATGAATGAAGAAGATAGTTATGCCTTAAGTATGAATGATGAAGGCATAACGATGATATGAAATAAGTATGAATGATAAGTATGAATGACAAGTATGAATGATGAAGCATGCATGTTTATTTTTATGAATGGGGCTTGTACCGGATCGAAGTAAGGGTCCAAGGGATGGGCACCTTAAGAACGCCCCAGTTCTGGACTACCGAAGCTGTCCACGGTTCTGGCACTACCGAAGCTGTGCAACTGGGATGAGCACCTTAAGAACGCCCCGGTTCTAGGACTACCGACTATGCTGTCCTTACCCAGGGTAGGTTGAGGCTAGCTACCTCATATCTACCTAGGGATGCGCGCTTATGATGTATGTATATGGTACAAGCCGGGGACCCCAATGATGTTATGTTTATGTTAAACACTTAAAAGTATGGTTTCAAAAACTAAGCATCCTTATGTAATAAATGCATTTGACTCATTCATACATCCATGTTATGCATCGCGCCAGGGTAAGTATATTTTAGATTGTGTGTTTATGCTCATAACTTATGCCATGTATAAGTATGTCTTATGTTCATGTATGCTAAGAATTACGTCATGTATAAGTATGCCTTATGTTCATGTATGCTAAGAGTTATGTCATGTATAAGTATGCCTTATGTTCATGTATGGTATGAATTATGTCATGTATAAGTATGTCTTATGTTCATGTATGCTAAGAGTTATGTCATGTATAAGTATACCTTATATTCATGTATGCTAAGAATTATGTCATGTATAAGTATGCCTTATGTTCATGTATGCTAAGAATTATGTCATATATAAGTATGTTTTATGTTCATGTATGCTAAGAACCATGCCATGTATAAGTATGTTTCATGTTCACGTAGGTGTGCCCATGTTCATGTATGTTAAGATTTATGCCATTCTTGATATGTTTATGCTTATTGTCATGTAGGTATGCTTTATGTCATGTATACGTTGCTTGATATATTAAGTCATGTTCATGTATGTTCAGTTATGCCATGTATAATTATGCTTATGTTTATGCTCGAAGTTATGTTATGTCAGATGCTTGATATGTTTATGTTGAAGCAACGTATGATTTTAGTGAGTATGAAAGGGTTTTACTAAGCCTATGTGCTTATAGTTTATTTTCCTTGTACCGCAGATCAAGCAAGAAGCTATTAAAGGAAGCCGCAGGAGAGGAAGAAGCATGTGTGTGTGTGTAGCAGTGACTTGGCAAAAGATTCTTATATTCTCACCTAATGCATGTCTTGGGTGGAAAAAAATATTTTCTTAAATTTTATGCTATGTTTTATGGTTACGACTAATGGATGACTTAAGACTCATGATGCTATGTTATGGACAAGTACATACTACTTATGATGACTATGAATAAGCTATGGAATGGTTAAGTCATGATGTCATGTATAGATGTTCCATGTGTTTAGTTGCAAGGTTAAAAGCATGTTTAGAAAAAAAAAATGATTCCGCTGCATTAAGATGTTTATGCACATGTATGTTTAGCGTAACGACGCCTCTCTCGCCACACCACGAGGTGTGGGATAAAGGCGGGCGTTACAGGTTAGTATCAGAGCAGTTGCCATCTCACTACACACACATCAAGCCTCCTTCCTGCTGCTTCCAAGTAAGTACTTTTATGCATGTTTGGTTTTTACATGATTTTAGAATATGCAAGTCTGAATAATGCCTTATGATAAGATGATGGAAAATATATGAAATATGTTAATACGAATGATATCTTCTATTGTTTTATATATATTAAAAAATAATAATAATTTATAATTTGGGGATAGGAAGGTGGTTACATATTTTAATCACTAGGGTAGACTAAACCGATCGTGTGTGTGTTTTTCTCTGTATATATTTGCGAATTGAAAAGGAAATGGTTTTGTACTGGCTTGGTCGGTTTGGTACTAACTATGTGTTGGTGCAGTATGCACCCAAGTCAAACCTATGTTTTGATATTGACAAAAGGGTTCAAAAGTTAAGGGTTAGTCGTTGTCTAACAAGTTTCTTGAGTGTACAGGAAAAACCCTAGCGAAGGAATGCTAGGCACTGGCGAAGGACTGCCAGACAGGAAAAGCCCTAGCAAAGGGCTGCTAGGCTCTGGCGAAGGACTGCCAGAATGGACAAGCCCTAGCGAAGGAATGCTAGGCACTGGCGAAAGGCTGCCAGAAGAAAAGACCTAGCGAAGGGCAGCTAGGCACCAAGCGAAGGGCAGCTTGGTAACTCAAGACCTGGCGAAGGACTGCCGGGCAAAAGTCCAACTGGAGGATCCGGTTGGCACCAGGTAAACTCTCCCGAGAGGAGTAGGTGAGGACGCGTTCCCCTAGAGGGAACATTAGGCGTCGGTTCGACCTAGGGCTCCATTTTGGAGACCCAAAGTCAGAACCAAGACAGCCAAGGCTGTGTAAAATTAACTTATTAATTGCTGTTTTGGACTAACCCTGGATGCAGGACCGAAGGACTGTGTTTCTGCATCTCAGAGAGCCTCAAAGGAGTGAGGCAGTAGCTGAGCAGGGCACCCCGGATGTTTCGGGCGCCCCAGAGTCAACCCAAAGTCAGCAGAGCAAGTAAACGCCCCAACAGCAGCACATTTGGGGGCGCCCCGGATGTTTCGGGCGCCCCGCGCGCATCGGGCGCCCCGCGTGTCGCGGGCACCCCCAGTGCCACGCCGACTATCAGCTGCCCTCGCGAAGCCAAAGGATGAGGCTTTGACCGGTCAACCCGGGCGCCCCGCGCGCTCGGGGCGCCCCGGTCAAAGCTGATCCCGAAGATGAAGAGATCAGCCTTGACCGAAGCGATCACCGGATCGGAAGCCACGTGGGGGGCGCCCCCGTCGACCAGGGCTCCCCCAGGCCCTATATAAAGGGCCCTCGACCTCCTTCTTGAAGCACCAATTCCTTCGACACTTCTGCGCTCTTCTGCTTCCGCGACACGCTCCAGAAAGGTTGCCAACTCAAGCCGACGACGTCCCGCTGCTCCGGAACTTCGATCTTCACCGGACGTCGGTAACAAGAGTTGTATTTAAAAGTTTACTAAACTATTCTTATTATTATCTGTCTTGTAAACTTTTACGAACTTATAGAATTGCCCGCAGAAAACGGTCAACGACCGTGGGCCTTGGAGTAGGAGTCGACCCAGGCTCCGAACCAAGTAAACCGACTGTGTTTGCATTGTTGTTGTGTCTTATTTCCGCTGCGCACTAACTCTTTTTAAATCCGAACGAATTGCGACATTCACCCCCCCCTCTCTCGCATTTCTCGATCCAACAAGTGGTATCAGAGCGGGGAAGTCAAACTTGGTGCAACCACCAGTTTGAAATTTTTTTTTCGGATTTCTTTTTTTTAATTTTCGTTCGAATTTTTCTTTCAAGGTTGGTGCAACACCCCTTGAAATTGTTTTTATTTTCTTCCAGCACTACTAATCCAAGACAAAGTCTTGGAATATTCTTCTTTTTTTGTTGTTGACAATTTCAGAACAAATGTCTATCCAAGAAGGATTTAGCACCGCCAGACCTCCACTGTTCAGTGGAGAAGACTTTCCCTACTGGAAAAGTCGAATGGAGGTCCATCTGAAAACTCAGGTGGATATGTGGATAATCATCCAGTCTGGACTGATGATTCCCACAAATGCTGAAGGTGTACCACAAAACTACTCAGAATGGGACACTTCCCTCAAACGTAAAATTGAAGCCGACGCCAAAGCAACCCAGACTCTCCAATGCGGACTAACGAAAGAAGAGCTGAACCGCGTTGGACCCTTCAAAAGTGCAAAGGAGCTATGGGCTAAACTGATCGAGCTCCACGAAGGAACTTCAGATACGAGGATCAGCAAACGAGACCTGCTACTGAACAAGCTTTTTACTATCAAAATGGCAGATAACGAGACAGCAGCCCAGCTCCACGCCAGAATCCAGGAGCTGATGAACGGTCTTCACGCAATAGGTCACCAGGTTCAAAATCGTGATCTTATAAGGTATGCTCTAAACGCGTTCCCTAGGACCACCTTGTGGGCATCTATGGTAGATGCATACAAGGTCTCTAGGGATCTTTCAAAAATTAAGCTAGATGAGTTATTTTCTGAACTTGAGCTGCATGAACAGACTAACTCCAATTTGGTCGAGAAAAGTATAGCCTTCTTTGCAGGGAAAACAGGGAAGACGACCAAGAAGAAAACTCAAGTTGAACCTGAATCTACCTCAGATTCAGAAATAGAAGATAAAGAAGAAGATCAATCTGAACTGGTCCGGCTAGCTCGAAACTACTACAAAAAGTTGAAGAACCAAACCAACACACGAAGAACAAGTCGAAGAAAGGACGGACAAGATGAACCGGCAACTGACAAACAAAAGCCCAACGTAACCTGCTACGAATGCAAGAAGAAGGGTCACTACAAGACTGAATGTCCAAGTCTAAAGGAGTCCAAAAAGAACAGAAAGAAGAAGGCACTCCAAGCCACCTGGGACGAGTCTTCCTCAGAAGAAGAAGAAGAAGCACCTCAGTCCAATCTTCTAGCCCTGACCGCTTCAGATCATATCGAGACTGACTCAGACTCGGACCGGGACGACGGCAAGCTGACATTCTCCGACGACGGCGAAATAAAGGTAACGGGCTTTTCAAAATCGCAATTGAATTCTCTTATTTCCTATCTATCCCGAGATTTGGCGAAAGCCAAACTCCGAATCGAGTCTCTCCGACAGGAAGTAAAACTCCTGAAAAAGGGAGCTGATTCTGATTCCTTAACTGAGAAAATTCAGGAAGGAACCCCTGATCAAGTTAAAAAACTTGAATCAGAGAATTCCTCCCTGAAAACTCAAATTAAGGACTTAAGAACAGCTTTAGAACGATTCACTTCTGGTTCCAAGAATCTTGACATGATTCTGGGAAAACAGAAGTCTGTTCTAAACCGATCTGGACTTGGTTATAGAACCAAATCTCGGCAAAGATCTTACTTTGCTGTACTGAACCAGTCAAGACCTAAGGTTCAGGCATGGGTGCCAAAACTGTGCCTGACTAAACCAACTGGTTCAAATCAATTTTGGATTCCCAAGGACAAGATTCACATCTTGCCTAACCCATATAGAGGCTTTAGTCCAGGGGGAGCCAAAATCAAAACAATTTTTATAATTAGATAATTTTTTTTAACTGATTGCTTGTTTATTTAATTTCTTGCAAATTGCCATGCTTAGATTTAAGGAATACTTAGATTTAAGGACGAAATTACTTGAAACTTGAAAACATAGTATTGGGTGGAGGTGAGATGATAGTACGTTAGGGAAGCCAATTTGGCGGAACTAGCCGAAGCTACCGATCCAAGACCCAAGCTAGTTAGACCAGAAAATGACCTAATTTAATTTGAAAATGAAATTTCATTAAAAGGCTTTGTCAAGGAAAGGGTGGATGATCCCATAAGGCTTCGGCCAAAGAAGGCCTAGTGCCTCGCCAAGACCTGGAAGCCAATTTCTGAAATTCAAATTCAAGTTAACTTTTGTCAAATTCGAATCTAACTCAAATTTCAAATAATTATAGATCCTAATCTGTTTTTCAAACTTCTACTTCTCAAACTTATTATCCTTTTGCAAAACACTTAATCTGTTTTCAAAATTTCTGTTTTTTTTCAAAAGTGAATAACTTTTCAAAATAAATGAAAATTCCCTTTCAAAATTAATTTTTACCTTCAAACCTGTCTCACAAAAACCTTAAGGTTAACGTGTTTGAAAACCCTAGACTGGGGTGAGACAGACTAGGAAGTGAAACTCAATTTAAGCTATCCCTAACTTAAATTGGATCCAAATCATCAAAAAGTCTTTATGTGTAGGAACATAAAGATTTGGACCAATGGATGTTAGATAGCGGATGCTCCAGACATATGACTGGAGACAAATTGAAGTTCACCAAACTCAAGTTCAAAAACCTGGGCTCAGTAGCATTTGGTAACAATGCCACACTCAAGGTAATTGGGTCAGGTAATATTGAACTTAAATCCAATTTCATTATTAAGAAAGTTCTATTAGTAGAAAACTTTAATTTTAACTTACTTAGCATTAGTCAGTTATGTGACTCTGGTTTTTTGGTTACGTTCAACAATTCTAATTGCCTGATTAGAAATGTACAAGACTCAGAAATCATGCTTAAAGGCACTAGGAAAAACAATGTATATATTATAAATCTTCCCCTTATACCCAAATGCATGTTAACACAAGTAGAACAATCAAAACTCTGGCATAGGAGATTGGGTCATACCAATCTAAGAACTATCTCAAAAACTACCCAATTTGGCTTAATAAAAGGTGTCCCCAAAATTAAGAATAATAAAAACCTAATATGTGAATCCTGTAATCAAGGGAAACAAACCAAGTCTAGTCACAAATTGATCCAATCTGATCAAACCCAAACCACACTTGAGCTCCTACACCTTGACCTATTTGATTCACATGGAGCCAAATCACTAAGTGGAAACCGATACTGCTTAGTGATAATTGATGACTACTCTAGGTTCACCTGGGTCAGGTTTCTAAAGACCAAAGATGAAACACTGAACCTATTTAACAACTTCAGCAAATTGATTGAAAATCAAAATGATACCAAAATAAAAAGACTTAGGTCCGACCACGGGGGAGAATTCGAGAATCAAAGATTCGAAGAATTCTGCAAAATAAATGGATATAAACACGAATTTTCGTGTCCTAGAACCCCCCAACAGAATGGCATAGTAGAAAGAAAGAATAGAACCCTACAGGAAGCTGCTAGGGCTATGCTTAATGAATTTGACCTACCCAACCACTATTGGGCAGAAGCAATTAGCACAGCTTGCTATATCCAAAATAGGATTCTGCTTAATAAAAGGTTAAATAAAACTCCCTATGAACTTTACTACCACAGACTTCCAAACCTACACTATCTTAGAGTCTTTGGATGCAAAGTCCATATTCTTAACACCAAAGACTATCTTGGAAAATTCCAATCCAAGTCAAACCCAGGTATCTTTTTAGGGTACTCTACAACAAGTAGAGCTTATAGAGTCTACAACAAAATAACTAAGAAAATTGAAGAAACAACCAACTTAATATTTGATGAAGAAACTAACCCAAAATCTGACAAGTCTGACTTAGCTTCACCAAATACTGATCAAGAAGATAACTCTGAAACCCTAAATGAACCCTTTAATGACTTAACAATTGAACCAACTTCTGAATCAGTTGAACCAACCAATGAACCCAGAATTGAACCTATTGGACCAGCTGGACCTGAAGCTGAGCCAAGTACTAGAAAAACCAAGAAACCCAGACTCAGTCACCCAACTGACCAAATAGTAGGTGATCCAACCTTAGGAGTCAGAACTAGAGCTTCCTATAGAAATCTTAGTCAAATAGCCATGATTTCAAAGATTGAACCTAAGACTATTGAGGAAGCCCTACCTGATCCTGACTGGATCTTAGCCATGCAAGAAGAGTTAGCCCAATTTGAGAGAAACCAAGTCTGGGAGTTGGTACCTAAACCTAAGGGCAAATCCGTAATTGACACTAAGTGGGTATTTAGGAATAAGCTAAACGATCAAGGTGAAATAGTCCGAAATAAAGCCCGCTTAGTAGCTAAGGGATTCAGCCAAGTAGAAGGGTTGGATTATGATGAAACCTTCGCCCCTGTAGCTAGACTTGAGTCTATTAGGATGTTACTAGCCTTTGCATCCCATAAAGGATTCAAATTATACCAAATGGATGTAAAGTCAGCCTTCTTAAATGGGCTTATTAAGGAAGAAGTTTATGTAGGACAACCCCCAGGATTTGAGGATATAGAAAAACCCGATCATGTCTACAAACTTAGTAAAGCCCTTTATGGACTAAAACAAGCACCCAGGGCCTGGTATGAAAGATTATCAAATTACCTGATCTCTAAAGAATTCAAACAAGGTCAAATTGACCCAACCTTGTTTGTTAAAATTTTAGAAAAGGATATATTTGTTGCCCAAGTTTACGTAGATGATATAATATTTGGATCAACTAATTCTAAATTTCTAAAAGAATTTGTAACAATTATGGAAAGTGAATTTGAAATGAGTTTAGTTGGGGAACTAAACTTTTTCCTAGGGTTACAAATCAAACAAACTAAAGATGGAAATTATGTACATCAATCTAAATATGCTAAAGAACTAATTAAGAAATTTAAAATGGATAACTCTAAAAGTATAAGTACCCCAATGGCCACAAATGTAAAAATAGATAGTGACCCTGAGGGTAAACCAGTAGACCTAAAGCTTTACAGAAGTATGATAGGAAGTCTACTATACCTTACAGCCAGCAGACCTGATATACTTTTTTCAGTAGGAATGTGTGCTAGGTACCAAACATGTGCTAAGGAAACTCACTTAGCAGCCCTAAAAAGAGTTTTAAGATACATTAAGGGCACCCAAAATGTAGGGATTTGGTACCCTAGGACTTCATCCTTTAAGTTATCAGGATACTCTGATTCTGACTATGCTGGTTGTAAATTAGATAGAAAAAGTACAAGTGGAAGCTGTCAACTTTTAGGAAACAGCTTAGTGAGTTGGTGCAGTAGAAAGCAACACTGTGTTGCCTTATCAACAACTGAAGCTGAATATGTAGCCTTAGGAGAGTGTGTAGCTCAACTCCTATGGATGATGCATACTCTTAAGGACTTTCAACTAGACTACAATCAGACCCAAGTCAATATTGACAATATTAGCTCAATTAACTTAACCAAAAACCCAATACAACACTCTAGAACCAAACACATAGAAGTAAAACATCACTTTGTAAGAGATCACGTAGCTAGGGGTGAAATAGTCCTTAAGCATGTAGACTCCAAGTCCAACCTAGCTGACATATTCACTAAACCCCTACCTGAATCTGAGTTTAGCTCACTAAGAAGGCAGTTAGGGTTATGCTTAGTAGAATAGAATCATTCGGTTTTTGACTTTTGATTTTATATTGATCTTAAAATGTCTTTAAAATTTTTTTTACTTTAACTTGAAAAAGTTCTTTTAAAATTTTTTTTAGTTTTATTTCAAAAATACCCCCTTCAAAACTAGGGCCTCTTTTCGAAATGGACTTAGCCTAGGCTCTAACCCTAGAACTGCATGCACCTATAGATCTAAAGCCAGCATCTCACAAGCACCTTAGGGTACTTTTGAATGATAACCTAGAAAGGGTTGAGATGCTTAGGTCTTTGCCTTAACTCAAGATGCTTTAAGTCAGTGCATCTGCAGTAGTTGGGCACTAAATACAAACTGAACAGCAATCAAGTTAAGTGTCAAGTTTAGACAATCTAACTTGAACAACTCACTTAACTTGACTAACCCTAGCCAAAACTACTGTTATAACAGTTAGTAAGTAGCTAATTGGGTTAGACAGATCCCTAAAGAGTTAACCAGACCTAGGTCTTGTTTTGATTCAGTACAGCAAATGCTTTATTTAACTATTGCAAAAATTTTTTCTACATTTTTTGATATATGTCAAAGGGGGAGAGTTGGAAAAGAAACAGGGAACAAAATTTTTAAATTTTTTTTTTCATAATCTTCTTCAAAAGGTTGAACTGAAAAATTGGTAAATCAAAGTTAGCTTTATTTCTAAACTCTGAACTATTTTGAAACTTAATGTTTTTGCTTAAAATGATTTTTTCTTAATATTTCTAAGTTTGAAATTTTTCCAAAACTGAAAATTTTCCAAAGTGTGAAATATTCCAAAATTTTCTAAAGTCCGAAACTTTTTTTTCAAAAACTGAAAATTTTTCTAAGTTAGAGATTTCTAACTTATTATCAAAACATGAAATCTTCTAAGTACTTCACTCACACCACCTATTTTTGAAAAACCTAGGGGAGATTTTTCCAGGGGAGGGAATCTAACTTAGGATTTTAATTCAGCATTTTTCCTTAACTTTTTGAACTAGGTTGCATATATCAAAAGGGGGAGATTGTTGGTGCAGTATGCACCCAAGTCAAACCTATGTTTTGATATTGACAAAAGGGTTCAAAAGTTAAGGGTTAGTCGTTGTCTAACAAGTTTCTTGAGTGTACAGGAAAACCCTAGCGAAGGAATGCTAGGCACTGGCGAAGGACTGCCAGACAGGAAAGCCCTAGCAAAGGGCTGCTAGGCTCTGGCGAAGGACTGCCAGAATGGACAAGCCCTAGTGAAGGAATGCTAGGCACTGGCGAAAGGCTGCCAGAAGAAAAGACCTAGCGAAGGGCTGCTAGGCACCAAAGCGAAGGGAAGCTTGGCAACTCAAGACCTGGC